>LPNX010932986.1:130138-183074 GCA_001517045.1 Pseudotsuga menziesii
TGACAAATTCTTAGGCATCATGCAACTGTTTAGTCAATACAACATTTATAAACTTTCTAGATGCCTTCCATCTCCACCATGACATTATTGATATTGTGCACTAATCCAATATGTCAGCAAAGAGGTTTGATAAGTAGCAATGGAGAGTTGTATAGCACCATGAGCTACTTCCCATCACATGCATATCAGAAGTATACAGTCATTAATGCAAACAATCTATCATGCATAACACATCAACTGAATATAATCAAATGTATAACAAAACAATATCATGAAATGGTAATTGAATACTTATCTTTTATTTATTTCATGGCTATACTCCTTCTTGAGTCTTCGGCTTCATCATCTTCTTCATTCATGATAGCATCGTTTCTTATCCAAATGCTAAGGTGGATAAGCAGTTCTTCAAGAGTTGAGATCTTCATATTCCTCATTTATTGAGGGATCTTCTTTGGAAGATGAGAGCTTGATCTTCAGAGACGAGCTTCTTCTTCTTCCCAAAGTCTGCTGAAAGTAACTACTTCCTTCTGGAACACATTTCTTGAATGAATGAATTCCATGATCCTGGAAATCCATTCAAGGTGGCCATCACCACTTCTGCATTCTTCACTTCTCCTTTCCCCGCTTGAAGTTGTCCTTTGATTTGAGAGATCCTTATGACTACATGGTCTCTGCATTCTGGATCTTCATATTCTTCAGCTAATTTCTTAAGGTCATATTCCGATCTATGTTCTTCCCTTCAAATAGCTTGGTCAAGGAATCAAACCTCATCGATGTCTTTAGAAAAGACACTTGTAGTACAAGTTGATTCGTAACTGAATCATCAATGATCTTCTGGGATTTGACCAAGTTCTTCTTGAGAATTACTTCTAGCCTCATCTCCCTCTGAAACTGGAACCTCTATGCTCATGTAGGTGTCCAATCCATTTTCTTCAGAGAGATCATATACTTCTAGGCTTGGAAGTTGTCAACTTCACCAAGCTTATCATCAAGCTGATGTCATAGATCACTTTGAAATGAGAACCTCAAATGAACATAGCAAAGAATTAGATCTTACCGATTTGAGGTGTCCGTCCTGGTTCCAGAGCTGGCTGATCTAGGGTTTGTCACAGAAACCCTAATTTCAAAAACTTGGAATATTTCAGATCTGATTGGATATATCACTTCAAATGGATCTGTCCAATGTACTCCATTTCTGAAAATAGTGGAGGGAAGCTCCCGGAACAGGAAGCCCTAATTTTCCAATTTCTTCAGCAGAAATTCCTGTTACTGTTTCTATGATATCTCCAAAATTTATGCTCCTCTGTGTCTAAAATTTTCTACTGAGGTAACCTCACATGTCCCTGATCCAAAACCGCAGGTTTCATTAGAATTTGTTTCACCATTTGGGATTTATGATCCTTTTCCCAAGGTGACCTGTTACATGACTGTTCAGAACAGTGAAGTTGTACGGCATGCCACATGTCACTGGTTCATCTTATGAGTCTGATATTCAGACAACCAAAATTAAATTCTGTGTCCTTTCTATAACATCTTTAGGAATTCCATTTGGACCTCTGTAGCCCAAGATGTTTCAATTATCCCCAGGTGTCCTGTTTAGAGATGAATTCTGGAATAGGTTGGAACCCTAACTTGGAGAGAACATATCACCTGGAATACAGAGAATCTGAGAATTAATTTTGGAGACAATGTTCATCCATATTTTATCTTCAGCCCCTACAATTTTTAGTTCTTGATCCTTCGCCAATCTTGGAATATAGCGAATGTACCAAAATGTAGCAGTTTTAGTATTTAGGGTTTTTCTAGCTCGGGGTCAAACTAGGGTTTGACTTTCCCAGAGTTTCACCCAACCAAATTTCTTGATCCAGGTCTCTAAAATTAGGTTTTTATGAGGATAACAATCCTATGCTGGTCTCACTCAAAAATTCCTTTTCTGTAGAAATCCCTAAATTCCACATCGAAAACTGAAAATGCTCAAAATCGAATTCCGCTTCGACAGAAAGATGAGCCCTTCAATGGAGAGTCATCCTAGCATACTTTTGCTGATGGATTGTGGAGAGAGACCCAAAAAGTAAGAATCCCTAGCTTCTATAGCTTCACAATGTCTTCTTTTTAGGTTAGCTCTGATACCATGTTAAATTTTTCATATGCTTAGCTAAGACATCAATATTTCATTTCATTTTTATGACAAAAGCATATAAACAGGATCATTGAAAGATAGACAAGCACAACCATAAAAAAGGAACACAAAGATTTATCCTGGGAAAACCCTAAAGGGAAAAACCCAGCAAAAGCTTCCTCAATATAGATTCCCAAAAAAGATAAAAGATAAAACCAGCAAGGAGATCAAAGCCTGATCCTCCTCCTTCTCCAACTACTTCTCTTCTCCACTAATGCGCTACATAAGTGAGAGTGTGTGTGTCCCAAATGAGGAGCACTACACCTCTATTTATATTCATCCATTCACTTAAGTTAACTCATTTGACATGTAGGCTCGAGTTAAATCATGTCGGCTCGAGTTACACATGTAGGCTCAAGTAACCACACTGGGGTGCTAATGACCCACCTTTACAATTAGAGGGGACTACCTCATGAATCTTATTAGATCATCCGATTAGGAGCATCAGGGTACAAGGTAATACAAGTGGTTCTCTCGGTAGAACCATCGGGGACCACAAAAAGATACATATAGAATATTCTTCGAAGTTACAATATTTCAACAGAAGGAAGGCCCAAAATGTAATCTATGGAGATGGATTCTCAAGGTCAAAAAGGGGCATGCAACGGAGTATAGAGTCCTTGCTTCTTGATGGATGGTTTGGAAATGGTGCAGGAAGTGCAGGATCAGATGTACTTACTGATGTCCCATTGAAGGTTCATGCAATAGAAATACTTCTACAGTACTACCACTATTTTCTTGACCCTGAAATTCCCAATGACCCGATAGTAGTGGGCTTCCCAAATCATCTTGGCACACTCGCTTGAAGGAACAAAAAGGTGTCCCATGTGAAATAGTAATGCATCCTAGAGGTGAAAATTTGGAACTTGGTTTCCCTCCAAGAGTGTCTAATATGTGTGGCTGAATTCTGGATTTCTCTCATAGAAAAGAGACCAAGAAGAAGTCTCATGCCCACAAGAGTTGAGCATGGTGGTTATTGTTCGGGTACACAGGGTACTCCCAAAATACTGAACACCAACCACTTGATACAAATAGATCACAGATCAACACACCAATGTTTGTCACATGGTTAAAACCCTCGAGAGGGAAACAATCCATGGCCCTAGCCAAATAGATACTTGGAGAAATTTATTATGCAAAAGAAAGAAAGTTACATATGAGCTTCTCATAATCGATCAACTAGCCAAGGACCCTCCATGCTCTTTAAATAGAGATCATGGACCAATCGGGTGTTAAGCCATAGATCAATGGTAGGTATGATCTAAGAGAATTTGAACCGTCGGATCACTTTATGTCTAGAGCATATCGTGACCGTCAGATTAGAATATTTACAAATACATACTAATGCATACTAAAGAAACACACTTTACCTAATCGATATATTACACAAGTTTATCTTAACTAAATCCTAAGTGTCTAAATATCCTAACATCCCCCCTTAAGAACAACTTGGGATAGGATTGATGGATTTACAAAAGTGACACTATTAGGAGAAGGAAGGAGGCATTAGAGCCTATCCCCCCTTAAGGACACATTCCTGAACTCCTAACATAGATCTAAATTTAGAAAACTTCGCTTCTGTAAGAGACTTGGTGAATATGTCTACAACTTGATCATCTGTAGGATAATAGAGCATTTCAAGAACATGATCAGTTTCAAGATTTCTAATGAAGTGCATGTGTAGCTCAATGTGTTTGCTGTGTTTATGTAGAACTGGATATTTGGCAAGCTTGATGGCACTTTGATTGTCGCACCAAAGTGGAGTAGGATGCTGCTGCTTCAATCCAAAATCTGATAGGATCTATTGAAGCCATAAAGCTTCCTGGATGGCATTAAATACGGCTCGATATTCTACTTCTGCTAAAGAAAGAGCAAGAACTTGTTGTTTCTTACAAGCCCAAGTTACAGGTCTAGATCCCAGACTAAAAACATAACCTGCAGTATACTTTTGATCATCAAGATTGTCATCCCAATCTGAATCAGTGAAACTAACCAACAAAGGTTCCCCCCCTATATTGTAATGAATCCCAAACTAAATTGTACCTCGAATATATCGAAGTATTCTTTTTACTGCTTTCCAATGACTTTCATGAGGAATTTTCATATAACGGGAAACATGGCCAATGACAAAGGAAAGTTCAGGATGGGAATGAGTCAAGTATAAAAGACTACCAACAAGTTGACGATACAAGGTGGAATCTACTTCAAGGGAAGTACAAGTGGCAGAAATTTTGACTCCAAACTGGAAGGGAGAAGGGGTTGGTTACAATATTCCATGTGAAAGCGAAGAAGAAGGTCACAAGCATACTTAGATTGAGAAAGAAAGATTCCTTGTTTAGTTTGCAAGACTTGGAGACCAAGAAAATAATGCAAATGTCCTAAGTCTGACATTTCAAAATTTTGCATAAGACTGGATTTCACATTGGTTAAAAGTTTAGGGTCACTACGAGTAAGGATAAGATCATCCAACAAAGAACAAATATGATGAGATGGTTTCCTAATTTCTTGGTATAGACATTGGGGTTAGAATGGCATCGAGAAAAACCAGTGTCAAGGAGAAAGCTATCCATTTTGGCATACCAAGCTCTAAGAGCTTGCTTAAGGCCATATAAGGATTTCTTAAGGAGACAGACAAGGCTAGAGTTATCCTGAACATATCCAGGAGGTTGTTCCATGTAAATTTCCTCCTGTAAATGACCATGTAAAAAGGCAAACTTGACATCCATTTGATTGAATTCCCAGTTATGTAAGGCTGCAAGGGAAAGAACAAGGCAGATGGAGTTCATTTTTGCGACAAGAGTAAAGATTTCATTCTAGTCAATCCCTTCAACTTGGGAAAAACCTTTGGCAGCTAACCTTGCCTTAAGTCTTTCAATACTTCCATCTGATGCATACTTGGTTCTGTAGATCCATTTACATCTAACAAGTTTTCTTCCTTTTGGAAGATGAACAAGATCCCAAGTATCATTTGCCATTAAGGAATGATATTCTTCATCCATAGCTGCATCCCAATCTAGATTTCCTGAAGCTTCTGCAAAAGGTTTTGGATCACGATTCTCAGAAACTTGAGCCAAAAGAGAAGAGGCTTGCTGAAACTGAGAACGTGTTCGACATTGATCTCTAGGATCGCCGGCAAGATCTCCAGCTGCTTCACATGTTGAATGGACCCATCGAGGAAGTATTGGTGCTGGTGCAATTGGAGGAACATGAGCAGGCGGAGGTGGATTTTCATCCTCACTGTCATTATCAGAAACTAGAGTTGGAAACCTGTCAAGGAAGCTGGAAGAAGAACAAGAAGGAACAATCGTCGAATCAGGCTCGCAGGACAAAGATGGCACAGCCGCCAAGTTAGGATCGCGGGCCAAGAGATTTTCATCAAATTTAACATCTCTTCTAATGATTATATCATGAGAATGTGGCTGAACAAGTTTATAACCTTTTACATCTTCAAAACATCTAGAAAATATGTACTTTTCACTTTTAATATGCAATGCTTTCCGTTTTTCATCCATAATGTGAGCCCATGCTTCACAACCAAACACACGGAAGTGACTTACATCTGGTTTAATTTTACTCCACGCTTCTTCCAGTGTTATACCTTGTAAAAATTTAGCGGGTGTGCGATTAACTATGTAGTTTGAACAATTTATGGCCTTAGCCCAATATTGAAGACTTAGTCTCTTAGATTGGATCATACAATTAGCCATTTCCTTTAAAGTGCGGTTCTTCCATTCAGCTACACCATTTTGTTGTGGTGTATATGGAACAGTGTGCTATTGTTGGATTCCTTGTTTAGTGCATAAAGTAGTGAACTTGTTGTTAACATATTCTCCTCCATTGTCAGATCTTAACTTAATAATTTGATGACCAGATTGTTTTTCAACAAGGGCCTTGTAGGCCAAGAACATGTTAAATACTTTGCTCTTAAGTTTTAGGAAGTAAACCCAAGTGTGTATGGAGTAGTCATCAATGAAAGTTAAGAAATATTTGAAAACAAAAAAGGAAGAAGATGGAAGAGGGCCACAAAAGTCACTATGCATAAGCTCCAAGGGAACCAAGGCATGCCAAGGGGCACGTTTTTCAAAACTGTCCTAATGATGTTTTTCGAGTACACAACCAGAACAAACACCATCGAAAGACTAGTCACCATATTATATTTATATAGTTGTTGCAATAAGCGATAATTTAAGTGACCAAATCGCTCATGCCAAAGTTTGCTCAAGTTATCACTACGAGCAACAAAAACTGAAGGAAAAGGTGATGACCCAAAGTTGTTAAATTTGTACAACCTAGTAATATCATCAACAATTCCAGTAGCAAGGACATTTTGAGGATTTTTAAAATCCTTGATTACAACTTGGTGAAGTGTAAACGTCATAGTTTTACCTTCACCCAAATGAGTAATTTGATATACTGATAACAAATTGCAGGAAATTTTTGGAACACGTAGTACATCACTGAAATGGCCATTTTCTATTGGAACTGTTCAAGATCCTACAACACTTAGAGATCTATCATCACCAACAAATATGTGCTTGGTGTTACATTCATGCATAGTAGAAAATATGGCTTGATCATTAGCCATATGATAAGATGCTCCAGAATCAATGAGCCACTCATTTGAAGTAGAAGAAGAAAATGCAGTATAAGAGTAACCAGAAGCACAAAGTGCATGTCCATGAGAGGTAGATTCTGAAGACGAATCTAGGCTGATGTGCTGCTTCTTGATTGATGCTTCCAAGGCTACCATCTTCTTGAAACACTTAGATTCATCATGATTATCTTTCCCACAAAAATTGCAATGGCACTCAGTCTTCTTTCCTTTTGGATTGGATCCTTTGTCATTTTTTAAAGAGGGAGCTAACTGAGAGGGTTTGGGACCCTTGTTGTTTAGCTTATTATTGTGAAAATTCTATTTCATGGGAGGCTTGGAATTTTCTTTCTATTGGGACAATAAGGATTTCCTAGATGTATCTTCATTTTTAATTATTCCAAGATGAATGAGCTTATATTTCTCTCTAATTAAGGAATCACAAAAGGATTCAAGACTAGGCTCTTGATAGCTAGTTGTAGTGAAGGATTCTTTCATGGAGTAGAATGTAGATACAAAAATAGAATATGCAGGTACAAGTTTGGAAAGAATATGATAAATACATTGTTTGTATTTTTTCTTAATCTTGCATTCTTCACATAAGAGTTTGTTGCAGCTGCAACTCTCTCCCAAATTTTTAAATTTTGGACCCTCCTTTAAAGTTAATTTTGCCTAAGATTGTTTGGATTGCTGTTTTTGTTTTCCCTCCGCTACAAATTTGGATTGTTTTAAGTTGAAGTGAGGTCAACTGTTTTTATGCTTTCCGAAAAAATGTTGTTGTTTACCAATGCTTTGGATTGTGGAGTTTAAGGTTGATTTGAAAATGATGTCCTTTGATCTGAATGATTTCCTTCATTGTTATCGGAGGTCTATTTTTGTTTGAATCAAAACTTTAGTTCTCTTTGCCGCTGCTATTTCGGAGATGAAACAAACTATTTTTATCGATGCACAACCAAACATCTTTTGGAACTTAACATTTTTTTATTTGGTTTTTCGGAGGTCAGTTGAACAATAAATCGGGGCCGTAGTTCTCTACGTAGCTGTCATTGCGGAAGCTAAACAATGAATGACTTGATGGATAGTCTTGATTTTCACCGATTCCTTAGTTTTATTGATCAACTTTTTAATTTTCAATGTTTTGGTTTAGCACTATCGAAAGTCAGTTGAATTTCGATTCGGAACTTTAGTTATCTATGCAGCCATCATTTCAGAGGACAGATAGAGAACTGACCGATGGACAGTTCTTCCTTTCGTCGATGCATGGTTTATTGCTTTTCATTATTTTTGTTTCTTCGCTATCATATGGTTTATGATTTTGATCGAAATTCATAGATTGATTTCCATCCACCGTTGCAGCTTTCCAGTACACTATCTTTTCGACACTTAGTTGGTTTATCTGTGGACGCTTTACTAGCTAGTCCTGAGAACCTCCGACCGCCAATGTTTTTCATTAAATCATGGAAGTCGTAGTTTGAGGGTATTTCACTGTTGTGGCTCCTTGGTGAAATAACCATCCAACTTATAGTTTTCCACCCGCCGAGGAGAGTTTTTGTTTTCGCCCGATACTTAGTATGTTCCTGCCTTTCTCGTGTGCTTTCACTCTATTTTTCAATGGTGGTTACTGTGTCATTTTTGATGCTTTCTTCGGAGGATGTTGAATGGGTCCAGATGCGGCCTTGATTGAGATAGAGAGCCTGTTTTATTGGGCTTGTGATTTTAGTTTGGACAGTGGATTTAGCGGATTTCAGGCCCATCTATTAGGATTTTCTTTGCATTATCATGTTTTCTTTTCATGCATTAACATTGTTTAGAGTTCATTTTACATAATGCATGTATTGATATAGTTCATATTACTTTATTAAACCCTAAATGGTCTAAAATTTGTTATTTTCATGACAGAACGATTACCACGAGTAAGATGTGTTTAAAATACAAAGTAGAAGGGAGGCAGCAAGGAAAGAAGTGGTTGAGGAATGAAGAAGAAGAAACAGAGAAAAGAAGAAGGAAGTCAAGTCTAAGCTCTACATGATCTAGCAAGGGACCAACGGATTACTAAGCATAATCACTAGAAGCAGAGGCCTGTGCTTGGGAAAGTTTGTCAGTTACCAAGCTGGTCCCTTTTCATAAAAGTGCTTTTAAATCTTAAATCTGAAATGTAACATTTGTATGAATCATGAGCACTCACAAAAGCACAAAATTGTGAGATTAAATGGTTTGGGGAGCCCAAAGGTCACCAAGGGGTAGCCCAAGATTTTTTCTTGTAGTATAAGTATAGGAGAGTTAGATAGAAAGAGGGAATTTTTCCCATTGAGATTTGTGAGAACATGTTGTAAGAAGAACTATATCCTTTTGCAATAAGAATTACAAGTTTTCTGTTGGAGAAAACTTGGTGGAACTTTTCAAATGCTATGCCATGGATGTGTTGAATGTGAACTATTTCTTCTTCATCTTTGTGTCCATTAACTGTGAGAACATTCTAACTCTTTGAACCTATGTTCTTGTATGAATGCTCTCTAGTTTATTCTATGAAATTTCCACTATGAGTAATGAAGGTTGTTCATAAACAATTAGCTATCTAGTTGTTGATATATCTATAAATGTTCATGTATTTTGAAATAATTAACAACTATCTGTAATTTCCCTTAATGCATGCGCAAAACACACTACTCATTGATGAATGATAATCTTGCTCCCTAGGGATAGGTTAGATAGTTAGTTTTAGTTTTTCATGTTGTGTGTGATTTAGATGTGAGAGAGTTAAGATGAGAGGTAAGAACCTACGCATCACATTGTGACCGCTCCTCGTATTCTCTATCAATCTACATTCTTATATAGGCACTTGCATCTCATACTTAAATAATAAAAAACTAAAACATACACGATGGACCGGGTCGTAACTGGTAAAACCTTTTATTTTTGTTACTTGACCTACGGTAGCCAGACCCTAAACTGGATGGATTCCCCATACCAAACAGTAATGGGCTAGTTGGGAACGTTTACTAGGGAGAATCCCTAACTGTTGTTAACTAGGATTTTCTAGGCCTCAATAGTTTTGGGTGCTAGAAGGAGGGCTCAAAAAGGACAAAAGTCCAAAAGCAAAAAAAAATGCAAAATGGCATGGGAATGAGGAACAAATGAATATTTCTGTTTACCATATGTTACAATCCCGTGGTGTCCAAGCTGGAAGCTACCTGAAGACAAAGGTAAAAAAAAATGAAATTCATATTCCTAGCCTCCAAAGAGTTATCTTGGCTTTGAAATATTGGTTTCCATTCTTCTAAATTTGACTATAATCAATGATAAAAGTACATACATTTTCCATTTGGGAAATCCAGACATCTAGAAGAATTCAACATGTTGGTTTTATTGTCAAACAGTCTGTTACTTAAGGAAAGAATTGTCCAGAGATCTGGGTTCACCAGGTAGTCGCAAATTGTTGTAGCTGCAACTCTCTCCCAAATTTTTAAATTTTGGACCCTCCTTTTAAGTTCATTTTGCCTGAGATTGTTTAGATTGTTGTTTTTGTTTTCCCTTTGCTACAAATTTGGATTTTTTTAAGTTGAAGTGAGGTCAACTGTTTTTATGCTTTCCGAAAAAATGTTGTTGTTTTCCAATGCTTTGGACTGTGGAGTTTAAGGTTGATTTGAAAATGATGTCCTTTGATTTGAATGATTTCCTTCATTGCTATTGGAGGTCTATTTTTGTTTGAATAAAAATTTTAGTTCTCCTTGCTACCGTTGTTTCAGAGTTGAAACAAACTATTTTTATCGTTGCACAGCTCAAAGTCTTTTGGAACTTAACATTTTTTTATTTGGTTTTTCGGAGGTCAGTTGAACAGTAAATCGAGGCCGTAGTTCTCTACACAGCTGCTATTGAGGAAGTTAAAAAATGAATGACCCAATGGATAGTCTTGATTTTCATCGATTCCTTGGTTTTATTGATCAACTTTTTACTTTGCAATGTTTTGGTTTAGCACTATCAGAAATCAGTTGAATTTTGATTCGGAACATTAGTTATCTATGCAGCCGCCATTTCGGAGGACAGATAGAGAACCGACTGATGGACAGTTCTTACTTTCGCCGATGCATGGTTTATTGCTTTTCATTGTTTTTGTTTCTTCGCTATCGGACGGTTTATGACTTTGATCAGAATCCATAGATTGATTTCCATCCATCGTTGCAGTTTTCCAGTAAACTATCTTTCCAACGCTTAGTTGGTTTATCTGGAGACACTTTACTAGCTAGTCCTGAGAACCTTCAACTGCCGACATTTTTCATTTGATCGTGGAAGTCCTAGTTTGACGGTCTTCTGCCATTGCAGCTCCTTGGTGAAATAACCATCCGACTTATAGTTTCCGCCCGTCGAGGAGAGTTTTTTTTTTTCGCCCGATGCTTAGTATTTTCCCACCTTTCTCGTGTGCTTTCACTCTATTTTTCTATGGTGGTTATTGTGTCATTATTGGTGCTTTCTTTGAAGGATGTCAAATGGGTCCAGATGCATCCTAGGTTCAGATAGGGATCCTGTTTTATCGGGATTGTGATTTTAGTTTGGATAGTGGATTTAGCGGATTTCAGGCCTAGCTGTTAGGATTTTCTTTGCATTATCATGTCTTCTTTTCATGCATTAACATTGTTTAGAGTTCATTTTACAAAATGCATGTATTGCTACAGTTCGAATTACTTTATTAAACCCTAAATGGTCTAAAATTTGTTATTTTCATGATAGAACGATTACCGCAAGTAAGATGTGTTTAAAAGGCAAAGTAGAAGGGAGGAAGCAAGGAAGGAAGTGGTTTAGGAATGAAGAAGAAGAAATAGAGAAAAGAAGAAGAAAGTCAGGTCTAAGATCTACAGGATCTAGCAAGGGACGAATGGATTACTGAGCATAATCACTTTTAAATCTTAAATTTGTAATGTAACATTTGTATGAGTCATGAGCACTCACAAAAGGACAAAATTGTGAGATTAAATGGTTTGGGGAGCCCAAAGGTCACCGAGGGGTAGCCCAAGAGTTTTTCTTGTAGTATAAGTATAGGAGATTTAGATAGAAAGAGGGACGTTTTCCCATTGAGATTTGTGAGAACATGTTGTAAGAAGAACTATTTCCTTTTGCAATAAGAATTACAAGTTTCCTGTTGGAGAAATCTTGGTGGAACTTTTCAAATGCTGTGCCATGGATGTGTTGAATGTGAACTATTTCATTTTCAGCTTTGTGTCCATTAACTGTGAGATTGTTCTAACTCTTTGAACCTATATTCTTGTATGAATTCTCTCTAGTTTATTCTATGAAATTTCCACTATGAGTAATGAATGTTGTTCATAAACAATTAGCTATCTGGTTGTTCATATATCTATAAATGTTCATGTATTTTGAAATAAGTAACAACTATCTGTGATTTTTCTTAATGCATGTGCAAAACACATTACTCATTGATGAATGATAATCTTTCTCGCTAGGGATAGGTTAGATAGTTAGTTTTATTTTTTCTTGCTGTGTATGATTTAGATGCGAGAGAGTTAAGACGAGAGGTAAGAACCTGTGCATCACATTGTGACCGCTCCTCGTATTCTCTATCAATCTGCATTCTTAGATAGGCACTTGCATCTCATACTTAAATAATAAAAAACTAAAACATACATGGTGGACCGGGCCGTAACCGATAAAACATTTTATTTTTGTTACTTGACCTACAGTCGCCGGACCGTAAACTAGACGGATTCCCCATACCAAACAGTAACAGGCTAGTTGGGAACGTTTACTGGGGAGAATCCCTAACTGTTGTTACCTGCAATTTTTGAGGCCTCAAAATTTTTTGGTGCTAGAAGTAGGGCTCAAAAAGGACAAAAATCCAAAAGCACAAAAAGTGAAAAATGGCATGGGAATGAGGAACAAATGAATATTTTTCAATTTACCATATGTTACAATCTCATGGTTTCCAAGCTGGAAGCTACCTGAAGACAGAGGTAAAAAAAAATGAAATTCATATTCCTGGCCTCAAAAGAGTTATCCTGCCTTTGAAATCTTGGTTTCCATTCTCCTAAATCGGACTATCATCAATGATAAAAGTACATACATTTTCCATTTGGGAAATCCAGACATCTAGAAGAATTCAACATGTTGGTTTTATTGTCAAACAATCTATTACTTAAGGAAAGAATTGTCCAGAGATCTTGGTTCACCAGGTAGTCACCAATTGTTGCAGGTGCAACTCTCTTCCAAATTTTTAAATTTTGGACCCTCCTTTTAAGTTCATTTTTCCTGATATTGTTTGGATTGTTGTTTTTGTTTTCCCTCTGCTACAAATTTGGATTGTTTTAAGTTGAAGTGAGGTCAACTGTTTTTATGCTTTCCGGAAAACTGTTGTTGTTTGCCAATGCTTTGGACTATGGAATTTAAGGTTGATTTGAAAATGATGTCCTTTGATCTGAATGATTTCCTTCATTGCTATCGGAGATCTATTTTTGTTTGAATCAAAACTTTAGTTCTCTTTGCTGCCACTATTTTGGAGATGAAACAAACTATTTTTATCGTTGCACAGTCGAAAGTCTTTTGGAACTTAACATTTTTTTATTTGGTTTTTCGAAGGTCAGTTAAACAGTAAATCAGGGCTGTAGTTCTCTACGCAGCCGTCGTTGCGGAAGATAAACAATGAATGACCCAATGGATAGTCTTGATTTTCACTGATTCCTTGGTTTTATTGATCAAATTTTTACTTTGTAATGTTTATGTTTAGCACTATCAGAAGTCACATGAATTTTGATTCGGAACTTTAGTTATCTATGCAGCCGTCGTTTCAGAGGACAGATAGAGAACTGTCAGATGGAAAATTCTTACTTTCGTCGATGCATGGTTTATTGCTTTTCATTATTTTTTTGTCTTCACTATCGGACGGTTTATGACTTTGATCGAAAGTCATAGATTGATTTCCATTCGCCGTTGTGGATTTCTAGTAAACTATCTTTCCGATGCTTAGTAGGTTTATCTGTCGACGCTTTACTAGCTAGTCCTGAGAACCTTCGACCGCCGATGTTTTTCATTTGATCGGGGAAGTCGTATTTTGAGGGTCTTCCGCTGTTGTGGCTTCTTGGTGAAATAACCATCCGACTTATAGTTTTCCACCCATCGAGGAGAGTTTTTGTTTTCACCCGATGCTTAGTATTTTCCCGCCTTTCTCGTGTGCTTTCACTCTATTTTTATATGGCGGTTACTGTGTCATTTTTGGTGCTTTCTTCAGAGGATGTTGAATGGGTCCAAATGCAGCCTGGATTGAGATAGGGAGCCTGTTTTATCGGGCTTGTGATTTTAGTTTGGACAGTGGATTTAGTGGATTTTAGGCCCTGCTGTCAGGATTTTCTTTGCATTATCATGTTTTCTTTTCATGCATTAACATTGTTTAGAGTTCATTTTATAGAATGCATGTATTGATACATTTTGTATTACTTTATTAAACCCTCAATGGTCTAAAATTTGTTATGTTCATGACATAATGATTACCGCGAGTAAGATATGTTTAAAAGACAAAGTAGAAGGGAGGAAGCAAGGAAAGAAGTGGTTGAGGAATGAAGAAACAGAAATAGAGGAAAGAAGAAGAAATTCAGGTCTAAGATCTACAGGATCTAGCATGGGACCAATGGATTACTGAGCATAATCACTAGAAGAAGAGGCCTAGGCTTGGGAAAGTTCGTCAGTTACCAAGTTGGTCCCTTTTCATAAAAGTTCTTTTAAGTCTTAAATTTGAAATGTAATGTTTGTATGAATCATGAGCAATCACAAAAGGACAAAATTGTGAGATTAAACGGTTTGGGGAGCCCAAAGATCACCAAGGGGTATCCCAAGAGTTTTTCTTGTAGTATAAGTATAGGAGAGTTATATAGAAAGAGGGACTTTTCCCATTGATATTTGTGAGAACATGTTGTAAGAAGAACTATATCCTTTTGCAATAAGAATTACAAGTTTCCTGTTGGAGAAATCTTGGTGGAACTTTTCAAATGTTGTGCCATGTATGTGTTGAATGTGAACTATTTCATTTTCAGCTTTGTGTCCATTAACTGTGAGATCGTTCTAACTCTTTGAACCTATGTTCTTGTATGAATGCTCTCTAGTTTATTCTATGAAATTTCCACTATGAGTAATGAATGATGTTCATAAACAATTAGCTATCTGGTTGTTCGTGTATCTATAAATGTTCATGTGTTTTGAAATAAGTAACAACCGGTAACAACAGTTAGGGATTCTCCCCAGTAAATGTTCCCAACTAGCCCGTTACTGTTTGGTATGGGGTATCCATCCGGTTTATAGTCCGGCTACCGTAGGTCAAGTAACAAAAATAAAAGGTTTTACTGGTTACGACCCGGTCCACCGTGTATGTTTTAGTTTTTTATTATTTAAGTATGAGATGCAAGTGCCTATCTAAGAATGCAGATTGATAGAGAATACAAGGAGTGGTCGCAATGTGATGCACAGGTTCTCACCTCTCGTCTTAAATCTCTCGCATCTAAATCACACACAGTAAGAAAAACTAAAACTAATGATCTAACCTATCCCTAGGGAGCAATATTATCATTCATCAATGAGTAATGTGTTTTGTGCATGCATTAAGAGAAAACACAGATAGTTGTTACTTATTTCAAAATACATGAACATTTATAGATATATGAACAGCTAGACAGCTAATTGTTTATGAACAACATTCATTACTCATAGTGTAAATTTCATAGAATAAACTAGAGAGCATTCATACAAGAACATAGGTTCAAAGAGTTAGAATGATCTCATAGTTAATGGACACAAAGCTGAAAATGAAATAGTTCACATTAACACATCCATGGCACAACATTTGAAAAGTTCCACCAAGCTTTCTCCAATAGGAAACTTGTAATTCTTATTGCAAAAGGAAATAGTTCTTCTTACAACATGTTCTCACAAATCTCAATGGGAAAAAGTCCCTCTTTCTATCTAACTCTCCTATAATTATACTACAAGCAAAACTATTGGGCTACACCTCGATGACCTTTGGGCTCCCCAAACCGTTTAATCTCACCATTTTGTCCTTTTGTGAGTGCTCATGATTCATACAAACGTTACATTTCATATTTAAGATTTAAATGCATTTTTATGAAAAGGGACCAGCTTGGTAACTGACGAACTTTCCCAAGCCTGGGCCTCTACTTCTAGTGATTATGCTCAGTAATCCATTGGTCCCTTGCTAGATCCTGTAGAGCTTAGACCTGACTTTCTTCTTCTTTTCTCTATTTCTGGTTCTTCGTTCTTCAACCACTTCTTTCCTTGCTGCCTCCCTTCTACTTTTTCTTTTAAACACATCTTACTTGCGGTAATCATTCTGTCATGAAAATAACAAATTTTAGACCATTTAGGGTTTAACAAAGTAATACGAACTATATCAATACATGCATTTTGTAAAATGAACTCTAAACAATGTTAATGCATGAAGAGAAAACATGATAATGCAATGAAAATCCTGACAGCTGGGCCTAAAATCTGCTAAATCCACTATCCAAAATAAAATCACAAGCCTGATAAAATAGGCTCCCTATCTCAATCCAGGCCACATTTGGACCCATTCAACATCCTCCGAAGAAAGCACCAAAAATGACACAGTAACCGCCATAGAAAAATAGAGTGAAAGAAGAAGAGAAAGGCGGGAAAATACTAAGCATCAGGCGAAAACAAAAACTCTCCTCAGCGGGCAGAAAACTATAAGTCGGATGGTTATTTCACCAAGGAGCCGCAACGGTGGAATACCCTCAAACTACGACTTCCACGAACAAATGAAAAACGTCGGCAGTCAAAGGTTCTCAAGACTAGCTAGTAAAGCGTCGGCAGATAAACCAACTAAGCGTTGGAAAGATAGTTTACTGGAAATCTGCAACGACGGATGGAAATCAATCTACAACTTTTGATCAAAGTCATAAACCATCCAATAGCGAAGAAACAAAAATAATAAAAAGAAATAAACCACACATTGACGAAAGTAAGAACTTTCCATTGACCGGTTCTCTATCTGTCCTCCGAAATGGCGGCTGCATAGATAACTAAAGTTCTGAATCAAAATTCAACTGACTTTCGATAATGCTAAACCAAAACATTGCAAAGTAAAAATTTGATCAATAAAACCAAGGAATCAACAAAAATAAAGACTATCCATCGGGTCATTCATTGTTTAGCTTTCGCAACGGCGGCTACGTAGAGAACTACGGCCCCGATTTACTATTCAACTGACCTCCGAAAAACCAAATAAAAAAATGTTAAGTTCCAAAATAATTTTGGCTATGCAACGATAAAAATAGTTTGTTTCATCTCTGAAATAGCGGCAGCAAAGAGAACTAAAGTTTTGATTCAAACAAAAATAGACCTCCGATAGCAATGAAGGAAATCATTCAGATCAAAGGACATCATTTTCAAATCAACCTTAAACTCCAAAGTCCAAAGCATTGGCAAACAACAACAGTTTTTTGGAAAGCATAAAAACAGTTGACCTCACTTCATCTTAAAACAATCCAAATTTGCAGCAGAGGGAAAACAAAAACAACAATCCAAACAATCTCAAGCAAAATGAACTTAAAAGGAGGGTCCAAAATTTAAAAATTTAGGAGAGAGTTGCAGCTGCAACAGAGTCTAAGAGTTTTATACTTAGATAAATAGTCGTGAATGCATGAAAAATCATTTGGATTCAAGGAAATCAACTCATTCTCAAGTTGATGACCCTGAATTTCATTGTGTTTACCAAATACAGATTCCAACTTTTCCCAAGCTTTATCAGGTTCATCAATTCTAGATATGTGGAATCACAAATCAGTAGAGTTTGACATCTCAACCAATCCACAAGCTTCATCACATATATTTTCCCATTTAATTTTCTTATCATCATTAGTGGGTTTTGTTTCTTTCCGTGAGCTTATCCTGAAAAGTCCCCTACTTCGCAGAACATCCTCCATACGAGATTTCCATGAGAAATAGTTAGAACTTGTAAGTATAATATCACAAGGGACAGCCATACTATAAAATAATAGTTGAAAGAATATAAACTAACTATTTAAGTGCAAACATCTCGAAAAAATATGCGGTTTTAAAAAAAACGGCATTGAAAACTGATTCTAGATGATGAAGTTATGCTTGATCAAAGAAAATGTTGAAGATGTCCCCAATAGTGACGTGACAAATATTAACTTGACCAACTAAAAAAAATAACCCCGCTCTTCCCAAGATCAACCTTTGACAATCACTTTACAATAAATTTCCTTTTAAGTGAATCACTTTTGTAGAATAAGTGATGTTCACTTTTACAATAATGTTACTTAAAATAGTGCTGCAATAAATTAAAAGACTTAAGTGACTCACTTTTTATTTTATTTTATTTAAGTGAGATGCACTTTTACAATAAAGTAACTTGAAAATAGAAATTGCATGCCCTGTTAAGGAATAAAACAACTTTGGATCAAGTGAGCTAAGTTTAAAAGGTACATAAAAGAATGGAAAGAGAAAGGGTTTTTTTGTGTTTTTACTCTTCTCTCTCGTTCTCCGTGCTTGCCTTTTTTTTCCTGCAAATCACAAAAAAAATGAAAAACAAAAACAAAACAAAAACTTTTTCCACACAATGGGTTTAGATCTTGGTTAGCTTTCCTGGAAATTCTACATTTTTAATTTTTCTCGTTGTTTCTGATTTGCCGTGATCACATAAGGTGCACGGAAAAGAGCATAAATAGCCGAGAAGACATGAAAAAAATTTCCCTTTCTGTTTCTGATTCACCGCGATCGCACAAGGTGCATGGAAAAGAGCATGCGCAGCTAGGGAAGGAAACAGTCTGATACTAAAATAATAAATATCTAATAAAAAAACTGATAAAATATGAGAGATTTAAAAAAAAATTAAACAAATTCGTCACTGTAACATTATACCTTCAGATTTGCCGAAATGGGTGTTTCTGGATCAAATGCAAATGGTTTTCAGTGAAATGAAAACTATTTCCCAATAGAAATGATGCTCCAGACATAATGTAATAGCTCCTACATGCCACAAATACATAGAAACTCTAGAACCAGAAACCCTTTCAAATTTTTGGCAACACTGGTTCTAGATCTTGATCAAAACCGAAAGCGACTCTTCATAAACGCTCTGATACCATGTTCGGGTACACAGGGTACTCCCAAAAGAATGAACACCTTGAGCAACAGCTTCACACAAATAGATCATAGATTAGCACACTGATGCTTGTCACATGTTTAAAACCCTCGAGAGGGAAACAGTCCACGGCCCCAGCCAAATAGCTACTTGGAGCAATTTATTATGCAAAAGAAGGAAAGTTACATATGAGCTTCTCATAATTGATCAACTAGCTAAGGACCCTCTAGTCTCTTTAAATAGAGATCATGGACCAATCGGGAGACACAGATCAATGGTAGGTATGATCTAAGAGAAGTTGAACGGTCAGATCACTTTATGTCTAGAGCATATCGTGACTATCAGATTAGAATATTTATAAATGCATACTAATGCATACTAAAGAAACACACTCTACCTAATAGATATATTACACAAGTTGATCTTAACTAACTCCTAAGTGTCTAAATATTTTAACAGTTATCGCCACAATAGGTGTTCGGTTGAGGAAGTATGCAACATTATTGGTGCTTCTCTTCTTGTACTTTATGTTCAAATGAAACTATTGTATATATGTGGACCACTTTTGATGGAGATCATTCTGTAACTTCCCTTTCATCTGTATGAACTGCAAGGGTCGGTGGTCTGTGTGGATGGTCGTTTTCTTCCCCAAAATGTAATGTTTCTATTGTCGGCAAGCCTATACAATGGAATACATCTCTTTATCATAAGTGGAATATTTTCAGACTGTTTCAGACAGTGTCTCACTATGATATGCCACTGGATTCCCTTGTTGAGTAAGGACTACCCCAATAGCATAATCAGGGGCATCTGTCTCGATCTCAAATTGTTGTTGCAAGTTTGGTAATGTGATCACTGGGGCACAACAGAAGCAATGTTTCAATTCTGTGAATGCCTTTGATTAAGTTTTCGACCAGAAGAATTTTTCTTTCTCTCCTCCGCTGGTGACTTGACTCAAGGGCTAAGTGATATGCGATAATCCCAACACAAACCTGCGGTAGAAAGTAGCAAGACCCAGAAAGTTGCGAAGCTCTGTTAGAGTGGTTGGGGCTAGACAATCCTAAATAAATTGGATCTTGGTTGGATCCACATGTACCCCATATTCATCAATAATATATCCCAAATACTAAACCTGGGTCATGCCAAAAGTGCACTTGTCCAAATTTGCACACAACTTGTGCTTCCGCGGTGTTTGGAGGACCTGGCGGATGTGGTGGAGGTGCTCTTCCAAAGTCTGGCTGAATATCAAGTTGTCATACAAGTACACCACTACAAATGAGTTGGTGAATGGCCCCAAGATGTCGTCCATTAGTCTCATGAAGGTTGGAGGAGCATTCGTCATCTCGAAAGGCATGACCAACCATTCAAAAAGGCCCTCCGTGGCTTTGAAGGCAGTCTTCCACACATCGGTTGGTTCGATCGGTAGCTGGTAATACCTGGAATTTAAGTCGATCTTGCTGAAATATTTTTCCCCTTTAAGTTTTCCAGAAGGTCATCAATCCGTGGGATCAGGTACCTATTCCAGACAGTGATCTTTTTCAGCACCTAATAGTCAATACAGATTCTCCAAGTCCCATCCTTCTTCTGTACTAACATGATCGGGATCCCACAGGGCAATGAACTTGGCTGGATTTGACCTTTCTGTAATAGCTCCTGAATTTTCCTCTTCATTTAATCATTCTCCAGAATAGAGTGTCGATAGATCATTCCATTGGGCAGTGGCACTCCTGGGGTTAGAACGATGGGGCGCTTGACCTGTAGTGTAGAGGCACCCCTATGCATGAGGTGAATATGTCACAATACTCCTCCATGACCTTTTCCATTTGTTGATGTCGCATAGAGGAGCCCTATCTAAAGGTTGTGACCACAATCTTCTTATTTTCCTAAGCATGAATCATCAAGAAAACAAATTTTCCATTTTTGGGAATGAGCTTACTGCATTATTTTGCAGTAACCAAAGAGATAGCGGCAGGCGGCTGTACTTCTGGTATCCAGTATATGTTATTTCTCAACATAATAATAACAGCGTGAGGCCAGGAATCATACACAACATGCCGCTTCCATAAGTATGGTTGGCCTAATAATACATCACAAACATCAAGAGGAGTAATATCACATAATACCTCATTTGTGAAGGGCTTGATGTTGTAGGGAAGGCAACATTGGTGGCTGACACATAGATCCCGTCCTTGGTGAAACCACCCATTGGTGTATGGATGTGGGTGTGCTATGGTTGAAAATCCCAACCACTTCATGACCTCTGCTAAAACGAGGTTCTTTTGGCTCCCACTGTCAATAATGAACTGTAGTGGGGGAACTTTTACACACATCTGGGATTGGAAAAGATGCTCCTCCCTTGAATATTTTGGTTCTTATTTTTGGATCTTCGTGGTGGAAACAGTGGAATTGGGATAAACATCGATAATATTTTTCCCTTAGTCATTTCCATCCTCAGGTTATGATTCAGTTTTTGAGTATGCATCTAATTCAGAAACCTTTATCTCGGGCACTAGTGACTTCTTGTCCCGACACTCACTTGTGTTGTGAGTGGGGCTCTTATGGAACTCGCACCACTTTTTCGCTTCCTTCTTCGACTTTGCAGTGTTTCCCTTTGTTATGGAGAAAACTTCCTATGGATTGGGGTGTACCACAATAGACAGAGAAACCACAGAAATCAATCCCTTCCCAATATGCAAGAGAAATAAAACATATAACACTAAAAGACTCAAAACATACCTTATTCCGGACGGTTGATGTAGATCCCTGTTGAGCTTTTTCCAATCCCGCTTGTGTTAGCAATTTTCTCTCTCGACAACAACAAACAAGACAAGCATGATATATAATGGTGTTAGACCTACTCTATCATATATATAATAAAAAATGTATAAGCAATTAAAATCATTCATGGATTCAATATTCATTTAAATGCACATCATTGGATAGGAAAAGATATTTTTATTAATATAAATTAGAGATTACATGAGTGACAACCTCTGTCGACACATCTGTGAACTGGAGAAACTGATTCCTCCACCTGGGCCTCCACCACCTCAATCCTCCATCTCTCAATAGCAAGCTCACAAATAAAGGCAAGCTTGGGAAGAACACAAAGTGCTCCAAGGGACAAAGGGATGCAGACTCAAGTATAAGCAAGCTACGACAACAATGGAATATATTTTTCTTGCTCTTTAATTCCTCTCCTCTTCAATGTATCCAAAGGGTTCCTTATATATTGCTTCAATGGAGTAATGGAAGGTCAAATATGAGCGATCTCGAGGTATATGGAAGGCCAAGAGACAAGTGAATCGGATCCAAATCAAGGAAAAATCCAAAAATATTTGGCCTTTTGTACACATCCTGATGTATGCAGGTTTAAGGGTAATATCCATGTGTATAAGCAGAAAAGGGATTAAAAGTCACATACAACAAATAACCAGTGTTTTTAGGGATAATATTGGAAAAATCAAAGGTACAAAATAGTCCATGGGGTCTAAAGAGTCTACAGAGGGACAGGGAAGGCCATAAAAGTGTGATCAACCATGTGTGGTAAAATCAGCTATAATAGATGCCCCCTAATGTGTGAGGTCAGAGGGGTAATACGATGACTGAAATAAATTATAAGTCCATCCCAAAAGTGGAGTGATGAAGAACCAGGTGGAAGAACCAGCCATCCATCAGTATAGTACAGTAATCAAACTCTGCACATGACTGCAAATACATATAGCAGTTTCGGGTACATAAGAGTACAATGGCCATGAATATGCATGATATACAAACTGTTACATGTGTGGTGATCGTCGCGTACAATATATAATAGATCAGAATATTCATGATGAAGATATACAAAGGAACAATATCTCCATGAAATCTGAAGATATACCATGGATCAAGATCTCCATAATGGCTGAAGATATCTGACATACACTGGAATCAAGTCACGAGAGCTAAAATCTCATGAACATTGGCATGATCAAGGAGGTAGTATATAAGAAATGCCACCAATTTGGAAAGTCTTCTACAAAAACCGCTACGAGTACATGTCCTACTATGTGAATAGAGGTGTCGAGGTTGAACATAGTAGTCCATCGTCTAATTACCGATCATTGATGTATACTGTTAACAGTCACTAGATCACCCACTGATAACGAAAATAGAAATCAAGGTACTAGAGTGCAATCTCATAAGTGCGAATAAATGTGTTGAGGTCAAACACTTGGAAGAATCCATTGATCAGGAGACATTGATGTATTCCCAAAACTATTGATGGCGAGAGAACCTACCGCTAATGACTGTAAGTCTCAAGGAACTCAAATGACTCTAGATTCCCATCCCAAAATAAATGATCTGAAATCAATGGGATGGAATCCGCTGGAAGGAGGGAATTAAGGAATCCCCCATCAACCAACACGAGGTACTCAACAATGCTGTATAATGTGGAAGGACTCGAACAAGATGTGCACGAACTAGTAATAGTACTGGGAATGGCCGACATGCAAAGTCAAGAGAACTAAGGAATGGCCAAATTAGGCTTCAACTTCCTTCAAACAAGAGAATAAATGTGAATGGTGACTAAATGTAGGCAGCATAGACCCAATATACAAAACTGGGACATCTCTGTGATGCATGAGGCATCGAAAGAGGCTCCACAAGGACTGGAAGCTTAACCAGTCAGTGGAGGTAAACTTAGAGATATAGGTATAGATCCTAAATTCAAACTACTAACCCAACCAATGGATGTGATATACAGTGCTCTGTTTGAAGGTAACATGACTCGATTGCTGCTAAAGATAACATCTTTCCCTATCCCGCTTTTTGTTTTTTTTTTGTTTTTTTGGACATTTTTAGATATTGTGAAAATATTGAAATAGAATAAAAGTGATTTATAGTTATAGATATAGGAGTATATGAGTGTCAACAGTAAAACAAACTAGTTCCAAGCAGTGGAACATACCTATGCTCAATGCAATGAAACATGTGCAGGATAACGACACTGGGGGGAAAGTCCCCTCCTAGTAAAAAATGGGGAATGAAGCTGCAAAAGATATATAAAATGGCTTTTCTTGGCTAGACATGAGACAAGCTCGGGCTATATGGCTTATAATCAGATTCAGGGAAGCCGACATAAGGCTCAAAAAGGCAGGCAAAACTCATGATAATGCAATTATAGCTTGACATATACAAGAGAGTCCTGGGGAAAAGGCTAGCATAAAGGTCAAGAGGAGTATGAATCTCTTGCTCAAAGTCATGATGGTACTATAAAAAGGACTCCCACACCCTAAAAGAAATATGTCGGCATGGGAACCAAATGCAAAACAGGATCTAACTAGGGTACCCATGTATGGTAAAGCTCTCCTATTCACAACATGTCACTTCTAAAAGAAGCAAGAAGGTTTCATGACAAGATGGAGTGGGTTCATACCTAAGGTTAAAATGAAATGGTCATAAGTTCATGCAAAATGCAAACAAATGTCAAACCTAATCTATATGCCAATTCAGACATAATACCTGTGGTAGGCATGAATGGTTCGAAACCTCAGAGAGAGTGTACAAAAACTAGACCCTACATCACAACGATATTAGTCCAAAACAACCCAAAATAGTCAATAAAGAATCCAAACTATAGGATATAGGGAAGAATGATCATGACAACTGCACCGAAAGGAAAAAATGCAGTGAACAATGGGACATAAAAATGAAAGTAAGGTGTAGACCCAACATTCACGCATCCACTACCACCCTCGTGAGGGTGACCACCAGTGTAAAGACTGAGAGAAGGGAGTCAACATCCTCCACAAATGGAGTGGAGGGTAGAATGTGAGAACTCCCAAATATATGAGCACGGTAAGGGGCTATGATCCCCCCAAGTCCGACACCAGGGTCTGTACCAGGACCAAGGATGGGTGATAGGATACCAGGCATGTCAAAGATAAAAGGACCGAAACTCAAGAGAGCATAAATATGTTTAGGTAACTGCAATCCCAAATCCAACTAGTTCACAAAGAGCACACTCGTAAGAAAATCTACATCCAAAATACAAGAAAACCAAGGGAAGGATAAGTGAGCTCCCAAATGCAGCAGGTATGTCTCGCCTAGGAGAGGCTCAAAACTCCCATAACAAACAGAGGTATGTAACCAATTATAGTGGCCCTTAGCTTCAACACATAAAGTGTTGTGCTGTCCGACCTCTACTTGGCCAAGACACTCACAGAATAACCTTTGCAAGTACCCCCTGTGATACCTAGGTAAGGAAACTAAGGTCATCTCAATATAACCAATGCTCAGGCAGACAGTCACGGGAGGGATCAATCGTATGGGTAGGGTAGCAAATATCGAAACTCAAAAGAGCCCCTAGATATGAATATAATCCTGGAAATATCTCTGGTGCTCACAAAAAGTGACCAGGGGTCATCCCAATCACAATCGCATGCACTTCCTAGTTCTTAACTCCCGTGTAAGAGGAGCATCCTAAGAAACACTAATTATATCAATGATTTCTCTCTCACCTGGATAGACACCTAATTGTTTTGTTTAGTGGTCTTGGAGAGTTAACTCATAATGAACTATTCCAAGACCCTAAAACCTAGTCTTATTGATGCACCCTAGAAAAAAAAAGAGTGTAATTCATTTTATTATGCATTGATTTTAATTGGCTGTAATTACTCAAAGGGAAATGGCCGCGAAACCAATGACATTATGAATCAGTAGCGAAATAAATATGCACACCATAACAAACAATGCTAAGTGCAATGTTGTAGAATGAAAAACAGGGTATGCCACTACATGAGATGCATAAATATATATTCATTTCTGAATTCCAATGAAATCCTTCCTATATGAAATCCTAAACAAAACTCTCATCCAAGCAATCCAATGGAAGTACCTCCTCAAATCCATATATAATATGCAACTAAGAGTGCAACTACTTTGTATTTTTCAATATAAAAGAATGAAAAATGCAATAAAAGTCATTTAAAACTCTCAGTCTCTGCAGCAAGTATAAAACACAAGCCCAGCAAGACACCGAGACAAAAAAGAGTAATGCACTAATGAAAAAAAAATGATAAATGACTAAAACTACTTTAAAAAAAAATCAATGTAAAGGCGGTCTCTGGTCACAAAAGAAGCATCCAACAGACAACATCAGAACCAAGGAAGAACCAACCACACTCACAACCCACCCAGCAACTTCCCACAACATCAAACTCACCAAAAGGGAGGATGTACGTGACTGTTTAAAGAACAGCTGCATATATACGCAACTTTTGGCCAAAAACCTACATGTATACGTGTCTTTTGGCCAAAAACCTGCGTATACAGAGAAGACAGTGGCAAAAAGCAGGCCAAGGATCAAACCAATAAAGGGGAGTGTCAATGGATGAACATACTATAAAATGAAATGGAGAAATAAGGAGAAACAAAGAGCAATTCAAGAAGATCAAGCACATTATGCCCCCAAACCCTAAAGAAAAACAAGGAATGTCCCCAGCGGAGTCACCAATTCTAGTCTATAAAACCAGAGATTCTGGGTTTGATCCCCACTATGGTCGCGGATTATGTTACATAGAAAACTTCCTATGGCTTGGGGTGTACCACAACAGATAGAGAAACCGTAGAAATCAATGCCTTCCCAATATTCAAGAGAAATAAAACATCTAACACTAAAAGATCTCGAAACATTCCTTATTCTGAATGGTTGATGTAGATCCCCGTTGAGCTTTCTCCAATCCTGCTTGTGCTAGCAATTTTCTCTCTCAGCAACAGTAAACAAGACAAGCATGCTATATAATGGTGTTAAACCTACTCTAGCATATATATAATCAATAATGTATAAGCAATTAAAAGCATCCATGGATTCAATATTCATTTAAATGCACATCATTGGATAGGAAAACATATTTCTATTAATATAAATCAGAGATTACATGAGTGACAACCTCTGTCAGCACATCTACGAACCAGAGAAACTAAGTCCTCCACTTGGGAATCCACCACCTCAATCCTCCATCTCTCAATAGCAAGCTCACAAACAAAGGCAATATTGGGAAGAACACAAAGTGCTCCAAGGGACAAAGGGATGCAGACTCAAGTATAAGCAAGCTATGGCAACAATGGTCTATAGTTTTCTTGCTCTTTAATTCCTCTCCTCTTTAATGTATCTAAAGGGTTCGTTATATAGTGTTTCATTGGGGTAATGGAAGGTCAAATCTGAGCGATCTCAAGGCATATAGAAGGCTAAGAGACAAGTGACTCGGATCCACATCAAGGAAAACTCCAAAAATATTTGGCCTTTTGCACACATCTTGATGTACATGGGTTTAAGGGTAATATCTACGTGTATACGCGGAAAAGGGAATAAAAGTCACGTACAGCAAATAATAGGTGTTTTTAGGGATGATCTTGGAAACATCAAAGGTACAAAAATAGTCCATGGGATCCAAAGAGTCTGCAGAGGATAGGGAAGGCCATAAAAGTGTGATCAACCATGTGTGGTAAAATCATCTATAACACTCTTTTCTTGTGGATTTGTCAAGTTTTCTTGAGTTTCCATGTCTTGGCTATATCCTTGGTTCTATGGTTTGGGGGCACCTTTCAATTGCTTATGATTCGTAGAACCAAGGTCTCGCTTTTTCTATTTGAATTTTTCCTCAATTTTGTCAGCATACCAGTATGTCGTACCAAGAGAGGAGATGTCTAGGAACTCCATTTCCTACTGAATGTATCTATGCATACAACTACAGTACTTCAACACCAAATGTTTCTCTAAATATTTGATACCCATCTTGGTGCGCAGGGTAGGAATAGATTCGGCAGCTCATGCACATCTTGATCTATTTGCTGCCACAACATACTCCACTGTATGTACTTGTCCTCATAGCTACCCATGGGATAATATTGTTACTTTATGGCATCTTGGAAAGAATTCCAAGTGGGTATGGTTGAGAATAGAGAGGGTTCCTCCTCTTCCTTTCTCTGACAGTAGGTTTCCCACCAGTCCTTGACATGAGGGGCGGTTTTGAGTAGTGAAAAAGTAATCTTTTCCCAGTAGGGAAAGTCATTAACCAAGAAATAATCTTCTAATAGATTCAACCATATATCTACAGTTTCTACATCTATTCATCCATCAAATAGGGGAATGCCAAAGTTTACTTGTACCTTAAAAGGGGTTGCGCCTCCAGAGTGGTTGCTAGATACAGATGCGCCGCCAATGGGAAGTCATTGAAGGATCTTAGCGAAGTTATCCATCATCGTGTTCCTTTGGTTTTCAAGGACCTCCTCAAGAAACATTTTGATAGGATATTCTGTGCCCTCATCTTTATTTTCATCCCCCATGGGCGGTCATCGGGGTTTGTGAGGCTGATCTTGCATAGGCTAAACTATATCGAGCCCTAACTCCTTATACCCCACCCTTGTTAGGGACATGCAAAGAAGGATCGAGAAAAAGTATATTGCTCTGATACCACTGATCCAGATTTATGTAGGGACACAATAGAATATGCAAATAATCATAAAAAAATTATTTAGTAGTAATAACACTTCATTTCATTAATCAAAGAACTGAAACGTGTTTACATATAGAATGGAAATAAACTAGCTAGAGTGTTGGTAGCTTATCTCTGAGGAGAGATGTGGTGACTACATGCCTCTAAACTCTATGTAACAATGAGTATCGAAGGCCTATATATTATTGAGAAACAATGGAAACCCTACACATCTAAAAACCTAACCCTAGGAGGTGAAACGCCAGAATATGGGCCCTGTTGGGTAACTTGGTACATCAATTTCCTGGGGTTGTAACTTTGGCATACTACCTCCGTTTGATGCATGTGATACATCGTTATAAATATCTATTCAAGGAATACATCAATTAATAACAAATACCTTACCCAAAATGAACTCATATTATCCCAAAAATTCGATACCGAAAAAACGTCGTTTAGGGCCTCAAAACAGCTCTAGAAGTTTAAACCCGAAAACTGCCAAAAATAGTAAATTGTGCTACAATTAAGGAATCTAAAAAAATGAAAGAAAAAATGGTGAGAGTCCAAGTGGAATAGGTGGGTGGACACCAATATCCTCCTGTATCATTCCTCCCCCATTAGGAAGCAATGGTCCCCATTGCGTTGAGTTCCTCCATGAGATGAGGAAAATTCTACTGAACTTGGTCCCTAGTGAGACACTTTCCCTGGTGAAGGAGTTGGCCTGTGTTGATGAATTGATATAGCTGGATCTTTTACTTGTGGGTTTTCTTGATCTATGTGTGCATAATACAATTAATTGTGGCTTGTTTCATGCAGTCTGGGTTAAACTCTATTGGTGTGAGTTGTTCTGCCATGTTTGATGTGTCTAGTAGAGGTGGAAAGTAGGGCCAAAGAGGGTCCACATTGAACATCGGGTGCCGACCAAGGAATGGTTGAATATTGAGCTTGAAGGAATTGTCCCAGAAATACTTGGTGATGGTGTATGGCCCAAATCAAAGTGGGTGAAGCCTGCAATGCGGTCCAGCAAGGCGCTCCTTCTGCAAATGTAGCCACACTTTGTCGCCCACCTGGAAGTTATTTTGTACGCGATGCTGATCTTGCCACTTCTTTTACTTAGAATTGGATCTATCCAATATATCATGAACCTATTGGAGAATGTGTTGAATGCGCTCAATGAATTTGTTTTCCTTGGAAACTTTAGACTGGACATGAGCTGAATGAGGCTGAGTAGCTGTAAATGGCATGGCTGTGTCAATGGGACATAGTGGCTGGAATCCCAAGCCCACCTGAAAGGGGCTGTGGTCAGTTGACCTATGGAGGTCCCAGTTATATCTATGTCGTACATAGGATAGGTTCTCATCCCATGTGCGTGGATGCTTTTAGTTGTACATGCACAAAATGTGTACGATCATCCTGTTGACGAACTCTATCTAGCCATCAGTCTAGGGATGGAAGGCTGTGGACTTTGTGAGATTGGTGTCTAACATTGAATATAGGATAGACCAGAATGTACTAAGGATCCTGCTATCATGATCTAAGACTATAGACTGTGGGATCCCAAAGTGTACCCACACTCATTCAAAGAAGAGTTTAGAGGTGGCTTCTGCTGTGATATTCTTCTTGCAGGACGCCATTATGGCCATCTTTGAGAATCTGTTGACGACCACGAACACACAGTCATTTTCGTGCTTAGTAGAAGGAATTCCCAACATGTAATCCATGGAGATGGATTCCCAAGTTTGATTAGGGGTAGGCAATGGAGTATAGAGGCCTTGCTTCTTGATGGATGGTTTGGAAATGGCGCAGGCAGTGCAGGATCAGATGTACTTACTGATGTCCTATCGAAGGTTCGGCCAATAGAAATACTTCTACAGTACTGCCACTATTTTCTCAACCCCAAAATGCCCAGCAACCTGACTGTAGTGGGCTTCCCAAATAATATTTGCACGCTCGATTGAAGGAACATAAAGGTGTCCCATGTGACATAGTAGTGCATCATGGAGGTGAAAATTTGGAACTTGGTTTCCCTCTAAGAGATTATTGTATGTGTTACTGAATTCTAGATTTATCTTGTAGAGAAGTGACCAATCAGAAGTCTCGTGCCCACAAGATTTGAGCACGTTGATTATCGCCACAATCGATGGTCAGCTGAGGTAATCTAAAAAATTATTGGTGCTTTCCTTCTTGTACTTGATGTTCAAATGAAATTATTGTAGATATGTAGAACAATTCTAATGGTGATCGTTCTATAACTTCCCTTATGTCTGTATGAACTGCAGGGGTCAGTGGTCTGTGTGGATGATCATTTCCTTCCCCAAAATGTAATGCTTCCATTGTCGAAAATCTTGTACAATGGAATACATATCTTTGTCATAAGTGGTATATTTGCATACTTTGTCAGACAGTGTCTCACTGTGATATGCCACTGGATTCCCTTGTTGAGTAAGGAATTCCCCAATAGCATAGTCTGAGGCATATGTCTTGATCTCAAATAGTTGTTGCAAGTCTGGTAATGTGAGAACTGGGGAACAACAAAGACGATGTTTCAATTCTATGAACACCTTCTGCTGAGTTTCTGACCAAAATAATGTTTCTTTTTCTCTTCCCTTGGTGACTTGATTGAAGGGCCAAGTGATATGAGAGAATCCCAACATGAACCTGTGGTAGAAATTAGCAAGACCTAGAAAGCTACAAAGCTCTATTAGAGTGGTTGGGGATGGCCAATCCCAAATGACTTGGATCTTGGTTGGATCCACATGCATGCCACACTCATCAATAATGTATCCCAGATACTGCACCTGGGTCATGCCAAAAGTGCACTTGTCCAAATTGGCACACAACTTGTGTTTCCACAGTGTTTGGAGGACCTAGTGGATGTGGTGGAGGTGATCTTCCCAAGTCTAGTTGAATATCAGAATGTCATCTAAGTACACTACTACAAATGAGTTGTTGAATAGTAGCAATATTCCATCCATCAGTCTCATGAAGGCTGCGGGAGCATTCGTCATCCTGAAAGGAATGACCAACCATTCAAAAAGGCCCTCCTTGGATTCGAAGGCAGTCTTCCACACATTGGTCAGTTCGATCGTTACCTAGTGATACCCGGACTTTAAGTTGATATTGATGAAATACTTTTCCCCTTTAAGTTGGTCTAGGAGGTCATCAATCTATGGGATCAGGTACCTATTTTGGACAGTGATCTTGTTCATCACCCAATAGTCAATACAAAGTCTCCAAGTCCCATCCTTCTTCTGTACCAGCATGATTGGGCTCCCACAGGGAGATGAACTTAGGTGGATGTAACCCTTCCATAGTGGCTCCTGAATCTACCTCTTGATTTCATTGTTCTCTAGAACATAGCATTGATAAATTGACCCATTGGGAAGTGGCGCTCCTGGGGTCAAATCAATGGGGTGCTTGACCTGACAATGCAGAGGAACCCCTGTGGGTGAGGTGAATATGTCCCAGTACACCTCCATGACCTTTCCCATTTGTTGTTCTCATGCGGAGGAACCCTCTTTGGAGGTTGTGTCCACGATCTTCTTCTTTCCCTGAGGGCGGATCATCAAGAAAACAAATTTCTCGATTTTGGAAATGATCTTACTGCATTGTTTTGCAGTAACTAAAGAAATAGTGGTAGGTGGTTGTACCTCTAGTATCCTATACAACATATTTGCCAACGTAATAATAACAACGCAAGGCAGGGACTCATACATAGCATTGCACTTCCATAAGTATGGTTGTCCTAATAATACATCAGAAACATCAAGAGGAGCAATATCACATAATACCTCATCGATGAAGGGCTTGATGCAGTAGGGAAGGTGGCACTACTGGCTGACATGGAGATCTCATCCTTGGTGAATCCACCTAATGGTGTACGGCTGTGGGTGTGCTATAGTTGGCAAGCCTAATCGCTTCACGACCTCTACTGAAATGAGGTTCTTTTGGATCTCACTGTCGACAATGAACTATAGCGAGGAACCCTTTACCCACATCTAGGAGTGGAAAAGACACTCCTCCTCCTATGAATATTCTGGTTCTTCCTATTGCAGCTACAACTGTTTTCCCAAATTTTTTAAAATTTTGCACTTTCTTTGTCGATTTTATCTTGCCTGGATTTACTTGGTTTCCTAAACTCTGTTTTTTCCTTCTGCTACAAATTTGGATTTTCTTGAGTTTGAATTAAGGTCAATTGTTTCCTTCATTTCGAAAGTTGGATGATCTAAATCTTCCTTTGTCTAGCCAAAGCTTTTGATTATGGAGTTTGTTTGTTTTTTAACATTTGCTCCGTCGATGATTTTGTTTTAGCACTATCGAAATTTAGCTGAAGTTTGGTCGGAACTTTAGTTATCTATGCTGCCGCCATTTCAGAGGTTAAATGAACTGATTTTATCATTGCACAGCCACAAATCTTTTGAACACTTAACATTTCTTTGAATTTTTTATGGTTGTTTTTATCTCTATTAGAGGTAAATCTAAGTTTGAATCGGGGCCGTAGTTCTCTATGCAGCTGTCATTGCGGAAGCCAACTAATGAACGTTCCGACAGATTAGTTCTTATCCTTGCCAATTCTGTGGGTTATTGCTTTTGTTTCTTCACTATCAGAATGGTTTATGAATTTGATCGGAAGCTGTAGTCTAATTGTTTTTTGCCGTTTCGGCTCCTTAGTGAACTGACTCGCCAATGATTAGTGGTTCTAAGCTCTAACCTTTAGATTTAGAGTTGTCGACCGTCGATGTTTTTCTTTTTCGCGGAACCCTTAGTCTATATGACTTCCGACGTTGCAGCTCCTCAGTGAACTATCCCACCGATGCATTAGTCCTTGCACTCAGCGATGCCGTGGTTTTATTGTTTTAACTTTTTATTTTTTCTTTGCGCTATCGAAAGGGTTTTTTACTATTGATCGGAGGGCTAGTCCATTGTGTCACTGACACGGCGGCAGCGTTGAGCTCACCATTGCCAACACTTGGTCGTTAAAACTTCTAATCGCCGCAGTTTTCATTTGAAAGAGGAAGCCATAGTCCTTATGTATTCTGCCATTGCGGTTCCTTAGTGCACTAACCACCTGACTGATAGTGTTTTCGCTCTCCTATGAGAGCTTTTTTTCGTGCGATGCTTAGTATTTTTCCCATCAGTGAGGGTTTTCCCACCTTTCTCGTGTGCTTTTACTCTTTTTTTCGATGGTGGTTACTTTGTCATGATTCGTGCTTTCATTGAAGGATTTCGATTTGGTCCAGATGCGGCCTGGATTGAGATAAAGCGTTTATTTTTCGGGCTTGTGATTTTATTTTGGACAGTGGATTTAGCGGAATTCAAGATATGAACTTGCAGGATTTTCTTGCATTATCATTTTTCATTTCATGCATTGATATTTTTGATAGTTCAATTTACAATATGTATGTTTTAATAAAATTTGTGTTACTTTGTCAAACGCTAAGTGATCTAAGAACTGCTTATTCATGACAGGGTGATTGCTGCTGTAGAGAAGATATGTCTAGAAGACAAAGCAGAAGAAAGTAAGGGTCTAAGATCTCAAATAGATCGATAGCAGTAGAGGCCCAGGCTTGGGAAAAGTTCATCAATTACCAAGCTGGTCCCTTTTTATAAAGTGCTCTTAAAATCTAAATCTAAAATTTAATGTATTGTATGAATCATGAGCACTCACTAAAAGACAAAATTGTGGGACTGAACAGTTGGGGGGAGCCCAAAGGTCACCGAGGGGCAGCCCAAAAGTTTTGCTTGTAGTTTAAGTATAGGAGAGTTAGATAGAATAAAGGACTTTTTCCCAGATAGATTTGTGAGATTATGTTGTAAGAAGAACTATTTCCTTTTTCAATAAGAATTACAAGTTTCTTGTTGGAGAAAGCTTGGTGGAAGATTTCAAATGTTGTGCTATGAATTTGTTGAATGTGAACTATTTCATTTTCAGTTGTTGTCCATTAACTGTGAGATCATTCTAACTCTTTGAACCTATGTTCTTGTTATGAATGTGCTCTAGTTTATTCTATGAAATTTCCACTATGAGTAATGAAGGCTTTTCATAAACAATGAGCTATCTTGTTGTTCATATATCTATTAATGTTCATGTGTTTTGAATTAAGTAACAACTATCTGTGATTTTTCTTAATGCATGCATAGAAATACATTACTCATTGATAAATAATAATATTTCTCCCTAGGGATAGGTTAGATAGTTAGTTTTAGTTTCTTGCTATGTGTGATTTAGATGCGAGTGAGTTAAGACAAGAGGTAAGAGCCTGCACATCACATTGTGACCGCTCCTCATATTCTCTATCAGTTTGCATTCTTATATAGGCACTTGCATATCATACTTAAACTCAAAAAACTAAAATATACACGGTGGACCGGGCCGTAATTGGTAAAAACTTTTATTTTTGTTACTTGACCTACGGAAGCCAGACCGTAAATCGAACGGATTCCGCATACCAAATAGTAATAGGCTAGTTGGTAACGTTTACTGGGGAGAATACCTAACTGTTGTTACCTGTGAATTTCCAGGAATCAACAGTTTTTAGCACTAGAAGGAGGGACGCCAGTGCATGGCTAGCCGAGGAAACCCATTTTGTCAAGATTATTCCACCAGTGACAGTTCTGAAAGCAGTTTGTTTCCCAATCCAACTCCGGAAGAAAAGGGTAAAGAGCATATGTATTCTATAGATAATGAAGTAGTTGACAATTTGAGAATAATTACTAGGGCTTATGCGAAGAATATCGGAGGATTACCGATTATCCCTACCTTACCCATAAGAGAATATCGGAATAAATACCATCCTATATTGGAAGACGCAGTGTTGGTTGAATATTTTGAAGAACTGGTAGAAATAGCCTTACAGGAAGTTGTTCAACCTCTGAATCAGTTGGACCTAGATACACCTTACTATTCACCTGTTCATACCCTTGTTCATTCAACACCTCACTCTCCCCTTAAAATCATGGAAAATGTAAATGTAAATCAGCCACCTAACCCACCAAATCCACCACCTGCTTGGAGGGCTATATCACCATTAAACCTACCACCTCCTTTGCATGACTTACCTCAGGATTTTGAGAAAATGTTTCCTAATTTTGACCCAAGTGAAAATATTTTGGTAGATGATCATTTGCAAAGGTTTTACTTATCTATAGAAGGACTACAAGCTGGAGAACATGAAGATGTAGTCTGCAGATTTTTCCCTCATACCCTGAATGGAGCAGCAGCCTCATGGTATATTTCTCTACCTGCAAACTCAATCACAAACTGGGATACTTTTGAAAGAATATTTAGAAGTAAATATGCAGTCCAAAAAACTCATGCAGCTCTGATGAAAGGGTTATGTGCTTTAAAGAAAGAAAGAAAGGAAAAAGTACATAGTTTCACTCAAAGGTTTGCTGCTTATCTAAAGAACTTTTCTGTAACTAATAAACCATCTGATAAAGTTCTGAGTGAATACTATGCTTCAGCTCTAGGGCCTAAATTGGCCATCTTTTCCAAGATATCATTCAAACCTACATTGTCAAAAACTTCTGAAGAAGCTGAGAGGGTAGAAGCTGAAAAGGAGAGCATAGAAGATTATCCTGAGCAATTGGGAGAAAAAAAATTTGAAGGAATGTTGAAAATGATGCAGAAGCTATCTAACAAAGTGATCAATTTGGAAAAAGAAAAGGAGGCTCATAAAGCATACAAGACTTACTATAAAAGGAGAGAAGATAACAATCAATCTAAACCTCCTCCACACAGTCCTGCATCAATGAATTTAACTGAGGTAGGGATGGATAATTTTTGCACCTTTCATTAGCAGCCTCATTCTGAAAAAAATTGCCCTCAATGGATCAATTCGATGACATTAGTAATGAATCAGCTATTGGACTATAAACTAACAGAAGCTGATGATGAGGAAGAAAAGGGTAATAAATCCACAGAAAAACAAGAGGATGATGCTCTTGTTTTATGGGACTGTGTCTCACTTTTTGATACAGAAGATGAAGGTTCTCTGAAACATGAAGAGATATCAGAAATAGATGTGACAACTAGAAGTCAAGGTTTGTTAAATAAAGACAATTTAATACTTCCAAAAATTAAGAGACTTCAAGAGAATGTAAAGACAATTCAGAACAACAACAAAGATGATAAAATACTTGAATTTACCATTCCCAATCAAGATTCGAAACAAGTCAACATGACTGTTAAGCCGATTGAATACAAAGTTGATAATGTCAAGGAAAATCTTAAAGCACCTGAGATGGGGTACGATATTGTGGAGGACATTAAAAGGGCTAAGGAAAATATTTCGTTATTTGAAATGTGTAGTGTACCTCAACAGAAAGAAAAAATGTTAAAAGCGCTTGAAGTACCAGAGGAAGAGCTTCCCACTAACAACCAACCTGTAGAATAAATTGTTGAAGCAAGTGTGGGAGGTAAGGCTAGGTTTAAAACCCCACCTTTCCTTTTGAATTTTGATATTTTGAACCATAATGTGCACAATTGTTTAGTGGACTCAGGGTTAGCAGTCAATGTTATGCCATTGTCAGTCTGCAAGAAGATCAATGGACAACCTAAACCAACTACCTGGAAGGTTACTTAGCTAGACAGGACCAATGTGGAAGTAGTCAGGGAAATGGAAGATGTTCTGATTCACTTATCTACTAATGAAAAGATATGTCAGTACATTGATATTGTAGTAGCAGACATACCTGATGTTTATGGACTTGTTTTGAATCGAGATTGGTCAGCAAGGCTAAATGGGTATTTCGCATCAGATTGGACACATCTGTGGTTGCCTCATAAGGGAAGTCCAAACCAGATAAAGATATTAAGAGAGCCCCACATGAAACACAATGTTACTCAATTGGAAGAAAAGAATGAACCAGTGAATTCTGTATTGGGAAATTATCTAATTGAGCTAGAACTGGGAAACTACCAAGCAAAAGAAGCTAGCAGTACACCAGACACACAACCCGATCTCCTTCGATTTTCACGGGCTGATGAGATTGATTGTAAAATAGTAGATGTAGTTTTTAATAATGGGTAGGCCTTTTTCAATTTGCAGTCAAGCCTAGCCCCTCAACTTACAAGTTTCCAAATTTACAGGGGTGGGCAGAGAACTGACCAGTTAGTGGTTTAGTTCTCAAAGTTTATTTTTCTTGGTTTTTATTTCTTGATTATCTTGCACATAAATAAACTGATTTGGTTGTTTAGTTTTTATTTATTTTATTTCTGTTTGTTTTAGTTAGATTTTGATTGATTTCAATAAAAGAAGCAAACTTTTGGTTGCATGGAGAGCATCATAATTCTGGTTAACAAAAATCCTTGATTATAAGACTGTGTACTATTGATTTATCTAAAATAATTTCTTCTAGTTTAGCAGTTTTCCTAAATGGCTATGAACACATTGAAGTCCTACTTAATCCTTGTAAAATAACTAAGGATCAAAATATCTGGAATACTATTTCGAGACTCCATCCATCTCACATTTAAAAATGTCTGAGGGGGTGACAACAAAGACCCATGGAAAGGAAGCAGGGTAAATAGTATATTATATATAAATGATCCCATGCCAAGAATTGAAATCCAAAAGTAAAATAAGAGTCAAAAAATATCCTAAGAAAGCAATGTGTATCAAAACAAAGTACTGAACCATATGAGTACAAAATTGCCAAAGTTCTTCTCTGTCCATGAGCTGAAAATTAAATATATCTCTCACACAAAAGGACACTATGGATAGAGGAGCCTGAATAAAAAATTCAGAAAGAAAGTCATGCAAGAGGAATAAAAAAGGACAAAAGTCCAAAAGCACAAAAAGTGAAAAATGGCATGGGAATGAGGAAGAAATGAATATTTCTATTTACCATATGTTACAATCCTGTGGTGTCCAAGCTGGAAGCTACCTGAAGACAGAGGTAAAAAATGAAACTCATATTCTTGGCCTTAAAAGAGTTATCTTGACTTTGAAATCTTGGTTTCCATTTTCCTAAATTGGACTATCATCAATGATTAAAAGTACATACATTTTCCATTTGGGAAATCTAGACATCTAGAAGAATTCAACATGTTGGTTTTACTATCAAACAGTCTGTTGCTCAAAGAAGAAGTTTTCTAGAGATCTGGGTTCACCAGGTAGTTTCCAATTGTTGTAGCTGCAATTGTTTTCCCAAATTTTTTAAAATTTTGGACCCTCCTTGTTGATTTTATCTTACTTAGATTTACTTGGTTTCCTAAACTCTGTTTTTTCCCTCTGCTGCAAATTTGATTTTCTTGAGTTTGAATTAAGGTCAATTGTTTCCTTCGTTTCGAAAGTTGGATGATCTAAATATGCCTTTGTCTAGCCAAAGCTTTTGATTATGGATTTTGTTTGTTTTTTAACATTTGCTCTATCGATGATTTTGTTTTAGCACTATCGGAAGTCAGTTGAAGTTTGGTTGGAACTTTAGTTATCTATGCTGCCACCATTTTGGAGGTTAAACGAACTAATTTCACCGCTGCCCAGCCAAGAATATTTTGAACACTTAAATTTTCTTTGAATTTTCGATGGTTGGTTTTATCGCTATCAGAGGGCAATCGAAGTTTGAATCGGGGCCGTAGTTCTCTACGCAGACGCCATTGCAGAAGCCAACTAATGAACATTCCAACATATTAGTTCTTATCCCTACCGATTCCGTGGGTTATTGCTTTTGTTTCTTTGCTATCGAAACGATTTATGACTTTGATCGGAAGTCGTAGTCTGATTGTTTTCCACCGTTGTGGCTCCTTAGTGAACTAACTCGCTGATGATTAGTGGTTCTGAGCTCCAACCTTTAGCTTTAGAGTTTCCGACCACCGATGTTTTTCTTTTTCCGTGGAGCCCTTAATCTATATGACTTTCGACGCTGCGGCTCCTCAGTGAACTATCCCACCGATGCATTAGTCCTTGCACTCGCCGATGTCATGGTTTTATTATTTTAAATTTCTATTTTTTCTTTGTGCTATCAGAAGGGTTTTTGACTATTGGTCGAAGGGCTAGTCCATTGCCTCACCAACACGGTGGCGACGTTGAGCTCACCATCGTCGACACTTAGTCATTAAAAATTTCAATCGCCGCAGTTTTCATTTGAAAACGAAAGCCGTAGTCCTTATGTCTTCTGTCGTTGCAGCTCCTTAGTGCACTAACCACCCGACTGATAGTGTTTCTCCCGCCGATGAGAGCTTTGTTTTCATCCGATGCTTAGTATTTTTCTCGTAGGTGAGGGTTTTACCACCTTTATCATGCGCTTTTACCCTATTTTTCGATGGCGGTTACTTTGTCACGATTCGTGCTTTCATCGGAGGATTTCGATTTGGTCCAGATGCGGCCTGGATTAAGATAAAGAGTTTATTTTTTGGGCTTGTGATTTTAGTTTGGATAGTGGATTTAGTGGAGTTAAAGATACGAACTTGCATTCTTTTCTTGCATTATCATATTTTGTTTCGTGCATTAATATTTTTGATAGTTCACTTTACAAGATGTATGTTTTAATACAGTTTGTGTTACTTTGTCAAATGCTAAGTGATCTAAGAACTGGTTATTCATGACAGGGTGATTGCTGCTGTAGAGAAGATATGTCTAGAAGACAAATCAAAAGAAAGTAAGGGTCTGAGATCTCAAACAGATCGATAGCAGCAGAGGCCCAGGCTTGTGAAAAGTTCATCAGTTACCAAGCTGGTCCCTTTTTATAAAGTGATCTTAAAATCTAAATCTGAAATGTAATGTAGTGTATGAATCATGAGCACTCACTAAAAGACAAAATTGTGGGACTGAACAGTTGGGGGGAGCCCAAAGGTCACTGAGGGGCATCCCAAGAGTTTTTCTTGTAGTATAAGTATAGGAGAGTTAGATAGAATAAAGGACTTTTTCCTAGATAGATTTGTGAGATTATGTTGTAAGAAGAACTATTTCCTTTTGCAATAATAATTACAAGTTTCCTGTTGGAGAAAGCTTGGTGGAAGATTTCAAATGTTGTGCTATGGATTTGTTGAATGTGAACTATTTCGTTTTCAGCTGTTGTCCATTAACTGTGAGATCGTTCTAAGTCTTTGAACCTATGTTCTTGTTATGAATGCGCTCTAGTTTATTCTATGAAATTTCCACTTTGAGTAATGAAGGCTTTTCATAAACAATGAGCTATATTGTTGTTCATATATCTATTAATGTTCATGTGTTTTGAATTAAGTAACAACTTTCTGTGATTTTTCTTAATGCATGAGAAGAAATACATTACTCATTGATAAATGGTAATCTTTCTCCCTAGGGATAGGTTAGATAGTTAGTTTTAGTTTCTTGCTGTGTGTGATTTAGATGCGAGTGAGTTTAGACAAGAGGTAAGAACCTACGCATCACATTGTGACTGTTCCTCATATTCTCTATCATTCTACATTCTTAGATAGGCACTTGCATATCATACTTAAACTAAAAAAACTAAAATATACATGGTGGACTGGGCCGTAACCGGTACATCCTTTTATTTTTGTTACTTGACCTATGGTTGCCGGACCGTAAACCAGACGAATTCCCCATACCAAACAGTAACGGGCTAGTTGGGAACATTTACTGGGGAGAATCCCTAACTGTTGTTACCTACGAATTTCTAGGCATCAACACTTCCTTTTGGATCTTCGTGGTGGAAACGGTGGCATTGGGATCTACATCGACAATATTCTTCCCTCTATTATTCCCCTTCTTGGGTTATGATTCATTTCTAGAGTATGCATCTGATTCGAAAGCCTTTATCTCGACCACCAGTGACTACTTGGGCTAACACTCACTTGTGTTGTGAGTGGGTATCTAATGGAACTCGCACCACTTTCCTACTTCCTTCTTTGGCTTCGCAGTGTTTCTCTTTTCTTGCGGCTTTGCCAATTTGTATTGAGTTTCCATGCCTTGGATGTGTTCTTGGTTATATGGTTTAGGGGTACCTTTCAATTGCTTTTGATTCGCAGATCCAAAGTCTCACTTTTTCTGTTTTAATTTTTGCTCAATTTTGGCAGCATACCGGTATGACGTACTAAGAGAGGAGATGTCGAGGAAATCCATTTCCTCCTGAATGTATCTGTGCAGACAACTATGGTACTTCAGCACCAAATGTTTCTCTAAATATTTTATACCCAACTTGGTGCACAGGGTATGGAACAGATTTGTCATCTCATGCACATGTTGATCTCTTTAATGCCGCAATGTAGTCCAATGTATGTACTTGTCTTGATAGCTTCCCATGGGATAATATTGTTCCTTTATGGCATCTCAGAAAGAATTCCAAGTGGGTATGGTCAAGAACAGAGAGGGTTCCTCCTCTTCCTTTCTCTCACAACAGGTTTCCCACCGGTCCTTGACATGTGGGGCGGCTTTGAGTAGTGAAAAAGTAATCTTTTCCTGGTCAAAGAAGTCATCAACCGAGAAATATCCTTCAAATAGATTCAACCATCTATCTATTCCATCTACATCTATTCTTCAATCAAATAGGGGAATGTCATAGTTTACTTGTACCTTAAAATGGGTTGCACCTCCAGAGTGGTTGCTAGATGCAGATGCGCTGCCAATGGGAAGTTGTTGAAGGGTCTGGGCGAAGTTATCCATCATTGCATTCCTTTGTTTTTCAAGGGCCTCCTCAGGAAACATTTTGATAGGATATTCTGCACCCCCATATTTATTTTCCTCCTCCATGGGTGGTTGTCGAGGTTTTCAAGGTTGATCTTGCAGAGGCTCAACCAAAACAATCCCTAACTCCTTATACCCCACCCTCATTGGGGACATCCAAAGAAGGATCAAGAAAGAGCAGATTGCTTTGATACCATTGATCCATATTTATGCAGGAACAAAATAGAATACACAAATAACCATAAAAACAAATATGCAGCGAAAATAATGCTTCATTTCATTAATCAAAGAACTGAAACTTGTTTACATACATAATGGAAATAAACTAGCTAGAGTGCTAGTAGCTTATGTCTGAGAAGAGATGTGGAGGCTACATGCCTTTTAACTCTCTATTACAATAAAGCTCGAACGCCTATATATTATTGAGAAATAATGGAAACCCTATACATCTAAAAACCTAACCCTAGTAGGTGAAACGCCAGAATATGGGCCCCGTTGGGTAACTTGGTACATCAATTTCCTGGGGTTGTAACTTTGGCATGCTAGCTCCGTTTGACGCACATGATACATCGTTATAAATATCTATTCAAGGAATACATCCAAAAGGATTTATTTTTTAGACTAGAAAATACTCATATTTGCTTGACCCTTCGATGTCGAAAAAACGTCGTTTAGGGCCTCAAAACGGCTCTAGAAGTTTAAGACCCGAAAACTGCCAAAAATAATAAATTGTGCTACAATTAAGGAGACTGAAAAACTAAAAGAAAAAATGGTCGGGCTCCAAGTGGAATAGTTGGGTGGCCACCAATATCCTCCTGGATCATTCCTCCCCCCTTAGGAAGAAATGGTCCCAATTGCGTTGAGTTCCTCCATGAGATGAGGAAACTTCTACTGAACTTGGTCCCTAGTGAGCCAGTTTCCTTGGTGAAGGAGTTTGCCTACTTTGACAAATCAATATAGCTGGATATTTTTATGGTACATGTTCTTGATCTATGTGTCCATAATCCGATCAGTTGTAGCTTTTTCCATGCAGTCTAGGTTTAACTCTAATGGTGTGAGTTGTTCTGCCACGTCTCCTCTGTCCAATAGAGGTGGAAAGTAGGGCCAAAGTCACCAATTCTTACCATGGAAGGAACCAATCCTGTCACCATGTCAGAAAGGAACAACAATTACATCTGACCATGGAAGGAACCAATCATGTCGCCATGTTAGAAAGGCACACGAAATCATCACCTCCCCTTGGAAGGAACCTTGATCTGGAGAACACCAAGCTTCTCCCTGAACTACTCAAAATTCACTCTGGCCATTTCTAGCATAGAATCACATCAAGGATAATTATGTCCAAGGATAACCTGTGAGCTTTGTAAGGACCAATTACACCAAGGAAAACCTATAGGACTGTTTGCGTCTGAGCAACCTACGAGCTTTGTGAATATTTATGCTCAGACAACCTGTCTCACCAGTTATGCTAGAACTCCCTCTTTCAAGAGATCTCGATCACAAACTGGATCTTCACTACTCCTCTCTCCATCATACCAAAATGCAAGTCAGATCAATCAAATCAAATAGTAGTTTTCAAAAGAAACATACTACCTCCCAAATAGCAAGTGGCAATTTCCCCGGCTGTACTCAGCTCCATGCAGGACTCCATCCTTCTAAACCAAGATATCACACATGATCTCATACTGAAGTAGCACCTCAAAGTGCTCTTCCTATCAATGGCACTGCATGCCCAATCCGAATACACATAACCCTCCAAGTTAATCTTCTGGTTTGTATCATACTTGAGCCCATAATCAACCGTAACCTTCAGGTACCTCAATGCATGCTTTGCAATCATTCGGTGAACATGTCTCAATGTGTTCACAACAAATCAAATATCTGGTCTCGTATTCATCAGGTACATCAAGGAACAAACCATTTGACAACACATCATGGCATCAACTGAATCTAATGAAGGAACACTCAATAGCTTCAGGTTTGATGCCATAGGTGTGGTCATGGCCTTGCAGTTCATCATCCTGAACCTCTTTAGGATATCCACTACATACTTCCCTTGTACCAAGGAGATTCCATTCACATTCTTCCACACTTCTATGCCTAAAAAGTAGTCCATCATACCAAGTCCTTCATTTCGAGCTCGGCAGCAAGTCTCCTTCTTGCAACTTTAATGAGTTCCTTTTTTTGTAAGGAACAAGTCATCGACATGTAACAAGAGCATCACTAGTCTTCCACCTTCAACCTTGAAGCAAATGTTGGAATTTGATTTAATTTTAGTAAATCCTAGAGCCATCAGTAAGTTGTCCATCCTATTGTATCATGTCGAACCCTAGGATCTTGTACATTCACTCTCTCTGAAGTGAAGCACCGTTCTCCCTCTATCTTTCGTACTCTATGCATTGAAACATCCTTGTATTGGAGTGACAAGCAAATTCCTCTGCTACTAACATTCTATGTATCCATCTAGCATCACTGGACACCCAGATCCTCTATCTTGAACTTTTTCTAAATTTCTTCTCGCACCCATTTGTGATATTATCATCCTCTATAGGATTTCATCTTCAAACATGTAGCAAATGTTAAGATATTCATCAAGCTCCTCATGTATGTGTTATCCCATGGGTGTCTTCTGAGCTCATACAAGGCCTTCTTTTATTTGCACACATGATTATGCCTATCATGTGACTTCACTACCAGTGGCTGCAAATGTGTCTTCATAGTCTATGTCTTCTTTCTGTGAGAAGCCTCATGCTACGAATCTTAGACATTATTCTTTAGGTCTCGATATCGCATCTTAGACATTATTCTTCTTGAAATGGTACTCTCCTTCCCTTTCTTCTTGGCTACTTCTTCATAGCTGGAGGGTTCTGCATCAATGATGTCACTGCATTCATCATATTATTCTTCATTCTTGGATTATTTCTTGAACTGTCATCACCTGTTCTTTGAAACAAGTCTCCTACTTCTTTTCTTGTAGGTGATTGTACATGATTTTTCCTACAATTCAAATGAATTTGTATGGTTAGAAACATTTCATAAGGCATATTCATAATGGAAAAAATCTTATGCATAAATATATGATCATGCAACTATTTTAGCCAATACAAAATTCATCCATATCTCACAGAAACTTTCTAGATTCCTTCCATCTCTACTAGGGCAACATTAAGATTGTGCACTAATCCAATATGTCAGCAAAGAGGTTTCATTCTAGATAAGTAGCAATGGAGAGTTGTATAGCACCATGAGATACTTACCCATCACATGAGTATTAGTAGTATATTGTCATTAATGCAAACATTCTATAACACATCAACTGAATATAAACAAGTTCATAACAAAAACAATATCATGAAATGACAATTGAATACTTATCTTTATTTGTTTCGTGGGTAGACTCCTTCTTTCAGCTTCATCATCTTCTTCATTCATAATAGCATCATTTCTTATCCAAATGCTTAATATGGATAAGAGGCTCTTCAAGAATTGAGTTCATATTCCTCATCGCTTGAGGTATCTTCTTTGAATCGTGAAATCTTGATCTTCAGTTGCTCCCATCTTCTTTTCTCTTATTATGAGTCGAGCTGATTCTTGTGTGTGCTCTTCCCATAGTCTACTGAAAGTAATCACTTCCTCCTGGCACACATTCCTTGAATGAATGAATCCCATGATCCTGGCAGGCTATTCGATGTGGTTATCACAACTTTTTCATTCTCCACTTCTTCTTCTACCACTTCAAGTTGTTCTTTGATTTCAGAGACCCTTGTAAAGTATGACTGTATGGTCTCTGCATTCTGGATCTTCTCATTCTTCAACTGTTTTCTCAAAGTCATCTTCCAATTTATGTTCTTCCCTTCAAATAGCTTGGTCAAGGAATCAAACATCTCTTTCAGTGTATTTAGGGAAGACACTTGTGATATAAGGTGATCCGTGATTAAATCAGCAATGATCTTCTTGGACTTGACAAATTTCTTCTTGTGTAAGGATTTTAGACTCATCTCCTTCTGGAATTGGAATGTCTCTACTTATGTAGGTGTCCAATTTATTTCCTTTAAGAAATAGTGAGATCATATACTTCCATGCTTGGAATTTGTGAGCCTCACCAAGCTTTTCATCAAGATGGTGTGATTAGTCATCTTGAAATGAGAACCTCAACTATAAATATCAAAATATTAGATCTTACTGATTTGAGGTGTCCATCCTGGTTCTGGAGCTGGCTGATCTAGGGTTTGTCAGAGAAACCCTAATTTTCAAAACTTGGAATATTTTAGATATAATTCAATAGAAATATATACCTCTTCAAGGTGAGCTTTCCAATGTACTCCTTTTCTGAAAAAAAGTGGAGGGAAGCTCCTGGAACAGAAAGCCCTAGTTTACAAATTTCTTCTGCAGAAGTGCATCACACTATTTCTGGGTTATCTCTAAAATTATTTCTCCTCTATGTCTAAAAATTTGTACTAAGGTAGCCACATCTATCCTTGTTCCAAAACCATAGGGTTCATCGGAATTGATTTCATCAATTTGGACTTATGACGTTTTCCCAAGGTAACCTGTTTTAGGACTGTTCAGTATAGCGAAGTTGTACAGACTGCCATGTGTCATTGCTTCATATTCGGGGTCTAAAAATTTTACCACAGAATTTAAAGTCCATGATATTTATGCAACATCTTGATAAATTTCATTTTTACCTTCGTATCCTGAGATATCGCGCTTCTCCCCATGTATCCTATTTGGGGAGGAATCCTAGGAGAGGCTGGAACCCTAACTTGGAGGAAACATATCTCCTGTAATATAGTGTATCTGAGGCTTAAAATTGGACACAGTCTATGTAAGGAATTTATCTTCAACCGGTGAAATCTTTGGCTCCTGAGCCTTCTCCAATATCAATATATAGCGAACCTACCAAAACTATCATTTTTAGTATTTTAGGGTTTTTTTTCAGGCCCGGGGTCAAACTAGGGTTTGAATTTCTTGGAGTTTCACCCAACCAAAAATCTCGACCCAGGTCTCTAAAATTTGATTTTGATGAGGAGATCAATCCTATGCCGAGCTTACTAAAAAATTGCTCTTCTGTAAAAATCCCTAATCTCCCGCACCAAAAACTCAAAATGTTCGGGAATCAAATTCTGCTTCAACAGAAAGATGCACCCTTCAATGGAGAGTTAGCCTAGCCTTATTTTTCTGATGGATTGTGGAGAGAGACCCAAAAATTAAGAAGCCCTAACTTCTACAGCTACACAGTGTCTTCTTCTCAGGTTAGCTCTGATACCATGTTAGATTTTTTTTATCATTTAAGCAATATGATCTTAGGATCTTATCTGAGAGAATAATATGCACAAAAATAATCACAAGAGGAAATAGACACAAGATATTTTCCTCGGGGAAACCATAAAGGAGAAAACCTCACAACTTCCTCAGAGATAGAATGTGTACCAATAGCAGTAGTAAAACCCAATGATAGAAAAGATGATCTCCACAACTGTTCTCTCTCTCTCACTTGAGAGAGATTCTCCTCTCTCACTCATGCGCCCCAGTGAGTGAGTGTGTGTATGATATATAGAGAGGCTCACTCTGTATTTATATTATTTCATTCACTTAATGTCCACTCCAATATGCTGGCCTCAATTAACAATTACTTACTAGGGCTGACATCTCTAGGAGAGTCTAATAACCCTACTGCCCCACAACTGTGGGGACTTTTCCCTCTGATCAACAAGGAGGGTTAACCTTGACTCAATTGTGGGGACTATTTCCCCAACTTACAATGGAGGGTTAACCTCAATGACTTTACATTACTTGTTTACATTATTGAAACTCCCTATAGGAACATCGGGGCATGACATGACTCAATTACATTACAGATAATTCCCGGAATAAAAATCAGGGTACAATACATAAAATATACAAGTGAATACATTATGAAGTTACAAATACATCAACACTCCCTCTTAACTAGGAAGGTATTCCCTCAACACAATTTATTAGTACAAGTCTTCTTCTCTGTATCATCTGGATCATCATCAAGTCTCGATCACCACTTGATCTGGAGCATCATTGGATCAGCATCAAGTCTATATTATCACTTGATCTGGATCATCATTAAAACTGGATCATCATCATTATCACTACTTCCACTATCTCAATCAAATGGTGCTATCTCTTCATTCTTCTCATCACAGGAAGTTCTACAGAGCTAGCCCTTTTCATGCTAGTTGTAGGCCCATCCTCCATGTAGGTCTTCATCAACTGAGCCAACCCTTTTTCATGTTGGATGCATATCTACAGAGCTAGTCCTTTTTCATACTGGATGTAGTCCTCTACAGAGCCAGCCTTTTTCATGCTGTATGTATCATCATAGATCCAGTGCTTTTTCATACTAGATGTGGTCCTTTAAAGAGCCAGCCCTTTTTCATGCTAGATGTATCATCACAGAGCTAGCCCTTTTTCATGCTAGATGTATCATCACAGAGCTAGCCCTTTTTCATGCTGGTTGTGGCACCAACATAGAGCCAGTCCTTTTTCATACTGGATGTGTCATCACAGATCCATCCCTTTTTCATGCTAAATGTGGAATCTACATAGAGCCCGTCCCTTTTCATACTGGATGTGTCATCATAGAGCCAGTCCTTTTTCATACTAGATGTGGCATCAGCACTTATATATGACCATGGAAGGAACCAAACCTGTTGCCATGTCATAAAGGCACAGTACTTACATCTGACCATGGAAGGAACTAATACTGTCACCATGTCAGAAAGGCACAACACTTACATCTGACCATGGAAGGAACCAATCCTATCACCATGTCAGAAAGGCACATGAGATCATCACTTCCCCTTGGAAGGAACCTCTATCTGGAGAACACCATGATTCTCCCTGAAGTACTCAAACTTCACTCTAGCCATTTCTAGCATAGAATCACATCAGGGCTGATTACATCCAAGGATAACTTGTGAGCTTCGCCATGACCTATTACATCTGAGGACAATCTACAGGACCGTTTAAATTTGAGCAACCTACGAGCTTCACCAGGATTTATGCTCAGACAACCTGTCTCACCAGCTATGCTAGAACTCCCTCTTTTGAGAGATCTTGATTTGGATCACAAACTAGAGCTTAAATTCTCCTCTCTGCATCATACAAAAATGCAAGTCAGATCAATCAAATAAAATAGTATTTTTCAAAAGAAAAATACTACCTCCCAAATAGAAAGTGGAAACATCTTTTGCCTCGGCTGTACTAAGCACCATGCAGGACTCCATCCTGCTAAACCGATATATCACACCTGATATCATACTAAAGTAGCAACTCAAAGTGCTCTTCCTATCAATGACACTGCATGCCCAATCTGAATCCACATAACCCTCTAGGTTAATCTTCTGATTCATATCATACTTAAGCCCATAATTAACTGTACCCTTCAGGTACCTCAATGCATGCTTTGAAATCATCAGGTGAACATGTCTCAATGTGTTAACAACAAAGAAAATATCTGGTCTTGTATCCATCAGGTACATCAAGGAACAAATCATCTGATGATACATCATGGCATCAATCGACTCTGATGAAGAAACACTCAATAGATTCAGGTTCGATGCCATAGGTGTGGTCATGGCCTTGTAGTCTATCATCCTGAACCTCTTCAGGATATCTACTGCATACTTCCCTTGTCCCAAGGAGATTCCATTTGCATTCTTCCACACTTCCATGCCTAGAAAGTAGTGCATCATATCCAAGTCCTTCATTTCGAACTCAGCAACAAGTCTCCTTCTTGAACTTTAATGAGTTCCTCTTTTCTATGAGGAACAAGTCATTGACATGTAACAAGAGCATCACTGGTCTTCTGCCTTCAACCTTGAAGCAAAGGTTGAAATGTGCTTTACTTTCAATAAATCCTAGAGCCATCAGTAAGTTGTCCATCCTGTCGTATCATGTCAAACCTTAGGATCTTCTGCAGTCACTCCCTCTGAAGTGGAGCACCATTCTCCCTTTGTCTTACATACTCTATGCATTGAAACATCCTGTACTGGAGTGACAAGTAGCTTCCTCTACTACTAACATTATATGTATCCATCTAGCATCATTGGATACCAAACTTTTTCAAAATATCTTCTCTCACCCATCTGTGAGCTTATCATCCTCTATAGGCTTTCATCTTCAACCTTGTAGCAAATTTTAAGATCTTCATCAAGCTCCTCATGTATGTGTTATCCCATGGGTTTCTTCTGAGCTCGTACAAGGCCTTCTTTTATTTGCACACATGATTCTTCCTGTCATGTGACTTTAGTTCCAGTGGTTGCAAATGTCTCTTCGTAGTCTATGTCTTCTTTTTGTGAGAAGCCTCGTGCTACGAATCTTGCCTTGTATTCCACCGACTTCTCTTCAGCTCTCGATATCACATATTAGACATCATTTTTCTTGAACTTGTACTCTCCTTACCTTTCTTCTTGGCTACTTCTTCATAGATGGAAGGTTCTGCGTCAATGATGTCCTTGCATTCATCATATTATTCTTCATTCTTGGATTATTTCTCGAACTGTCATCACTTGTTCTTCAAAACAAGTCTTGTCCTTATTTTCTTGTAGGTGATTGTATGTTATTTTTCCTACAAGTCAAATGCATTTGTATGGTTATAAACATTTCGTAAGGCATATTCATAATGGAAAAATTCTTATGCATGAATATATGATCATGCAACTTGTTACCACCTAAGTTGTACTTAGTGGTTTTTTATCAAGTGAGCCTAGTGAACTAGACAAGGATAACTTGTTCGGAATTCAGAGAACCTTCAGTCTTGCTTCTGGGGAGCTTTGTTGTACTATATTGTTAGTTTTTCAACATTTAAGCTAGCATTATGTTAAGATCTTTTCACTGAGAGAATAACAAGCACAGCAATCACATAAGCACATCACAAGAGACAAGAGACACAAATATTTTTAGGAGGGGAAACCATAAATGGAGAAAACCCCTCAAATTCCTCTAAGATAGTATCACCACAAGATGTGATCCCAAAACAGTAAGATGACCTCCCAACACAACAACAGCCTTCTGTCTTCTGTCAAGCCAAAGTATTTCCTTCTCCAAAGGTGCGCCACACTTGAGAGAGTAAGTGATGTAATTCACAAGTGATAAATAGAGAGACTCTCACTCTCTATTTATATTCTTCCGTTGACTTGAAGTGCACTCAACCATGTAGGCTTAACTTATAATTAATTACTTGAGCCTACACCTTAATTAGTGTATAATAACCCAAGTGCCCCTAAACTGTGGGGACTTACCTAATGACTTGATATGACTTGTTTACATTATTAATCCTCCCGATCGGAACATCGGGGCATGACCACATGACTCAAATACATAATATAAACATCCCAGAATAAACATCGGGTTACAATATATGAAATACATAGAAGAATACATTCCGAAGTTACATATATATCAACACAGATCTGGATCTAGGAAGGTATTCTTTCGACACAATTTTCAGCACTGGTCTTCTTCTCTGTATCACTGGATCATGTTCATCTTCGAGTCATCTTCATCTTCAAGTCATCTTCGTCTTCAAGTCATCTGGATCTGGATCATCTCTCGATCTGGATCATCATAAAATAGCATCACTGGATCTAGATCATCACTCGATCTGGATCAACATCACTGGACTGGATCTGGATCATCACTCGATCTGGATCATCTCTCTGGACAAGATCTGGATCATCACTCGATCTGGATCATCTCTCTGGACAGGATCTGGATCATCTCTCGATCTGGATCATCACTGCTGGATCTATATCATCACTCAATCTGGATCTCTCGGAGTCATCATAACTGGATCTGGATCATAGCTCGATCTAGATATCCTCTGGTCATCATCATGTGTGTACTATCTCGTCATAGGAAGTTCTACAGAGCCAGCCCTTTTTCATGCTGGATATAGGCCCACCACCTGCAGGTCTTCATCATCACCGGCCATACTGTGGAATCCTCAGGACTTATTACGTGCGTCACAAAACCTCGAAAGAGAATCCCAGGCTGTTACGAGCACACAACTCTACCTATAGGATCTCCCAGGGCTCCGAATTACATGTGACCTGACCAAAAAACCTCGCAAGAGCATCCCAGGCTGTTACGAGCACACAGCTCTACCTATAGGATATCCTAGGGCTCCGAATTACATGTGGTCATGGAAAAACCTCGCAAGAGCATCCCAGGACTGATTACGGGCACACAGCCCAACCTAACGGATCTCCCAGGGAACTGAATTACATGCCATAGGACAAAACCTCGAAAGAGCATCTGTCAGATATCCCAGGGAACCGAATTACATGCCATAGGAAAAACCTCGAAAGACTATCTACAGATCTCCCAGGGCTCCGAACTACATGTCCTCCCTGAGAAAAACCTCGAAAGAGAATTTGCCAGATGTCCTAGGGCACCGAATTACATGCCATAGGCAAAACCTCGAAAGACCATCTGCAAATCTCCCAGGGCTCCGAATTACATGCTCATCTGCACAACCTGACTGAGTGTTCCTGGTAACTGACCAGGTGCCTCCATTCCTAGAATGGCAGTTGCCCTTACATCTGTCCTACTTGACAGAATGGCCAGCACTTATATCTGACATGGAAGGAACTAAATCCTTTAGCCATGAACAGAATGGCTCTGCCCTTACATCTGACCTACTCGTCAGAATGGCACAATCCCACCTAATGATGGAAGACTCTCAACGACAATGAAGAGAGATTTCTGCACTTACATCTGACATGGAAGGAACTAAGTCCTTTAGCCATGAACAGAATGGCTCTGCCCTTACATCTGACCTGCTTGTCAGAATGGCACAATACCACCTAATGATGGAAGACTCTCAACCATAATGAAGAGAGATTTCTGCACTTACATCTGACATGGAAGGAACTAAATCCTTTAGCCATGAACAGAATGGCA
>LPNX010932986.1:184234-329206 GCA_001517045.1 Pseudotsuga menziesii
AGCAGGCCATTCAAGGTGGCCATCACTACTTTTGCATTCTTCACTTTTCCTTTTACCGCTTCAAGTTGTTCTTTGATTTGAGAGAATATTATGACTGCATGGTCTCTGCATTCTGGATCTTCACATTCTTCAACTAGTTTCTTTAGGTCATATTTTGATTTTGTTCTTCCCTTCAAATAGCTTGAAATTCAGAAAGACCTTCAACAGCATTGCTTGCAATAGGTAGTGCTCTGTAATGCACATGTGCAAGCCTTCTATGCCAAAGCTCATTTGGCTCTACATGGATCAAGGCTTGTTCTGGATGGCCCTTCAATTCATACAATCCTCCTTCTTGTTCTTCAATCACTACCGCATCCTCGATAGTATTTCCTTTTGGCCATATGATGACTTGACCATCTATGAATGCAGCCCGCATTCCTTTTGCATCAATGCTAAAATGGAGAGAAGGTTCTTCTTCAATCCTAGCACAAACAATACTTCTTTCATTGTTAGAGACCTACCAGAGTCTAGCTTTTATGAAGATTCCCCACTACCTTTTATTGGACATTGGTAGTCATCTCCTAGTTTCACCTTGTGAGGTGATTCATGTTCTGATAGTCTTACAAAGGATTCCTTGAATCCCGTCATATGTTTGGAAGCCCCACTGTCTATAAGCCAATCATCACTTCCATGACTAATGTTACCTATGAGAGCTGATATTAGAACATATTCATCCTCGCTTGAAGAATCTTCACTTTCATAGCTGGATCTCTTTCTGGAAGGTTCATCATCCTCTGCAGCATGAGCATGATGTCTTCTTTGGCCTCGTCTCCCTCTGAAACTAGAACCTCTATGCTCATGTAGGTGTCCAATCCAGAGAGATAAAATACTTCTATGCTTGGAAGTTGTCAACTTCACCAAGCTTATCATCAAGCTGATCACTTTGAAATGAGAACCTCAAATGGAAATAGCAAAGGATTAGATCTTACCAATTTGAGGTGTCCGCCCTTGTCCCGGAGTTTGTTGATCTAGGGTTTGTCGCAGAAACCCTAATTTTCAAAACTTGGATTCCTTCAGATATTATTGGATGAACAGATAGATCTCTTCAAATGGAGCTGTCCAATGTACTCCTTTTCTGAAAACAGTGGAGGGAAGCTCCCAGAACAGGAAGCCCTAATTTTCTGATTTCTTCTGCAGAAATGCCTGTTACTATTTCTATGATATCTCCGAAATTACTGATCCTCTGTGTTTTAAATTTCTCACTAAGGTAGAATAGCATGTCCCTGATCCAAAACCACAGGTTTCATCATAATTTGTTTCACCATTTTGGATTTATGATCCTTTTCCCAAGGTGACCTGTTACTGGACTTTTCAGAACATTGAAGTTGTACGGCATGCCACATGTCGCTGGTTCATATTCTAAGTCTGACCTTCAGAAAAAAGAAATTAGAGTCCGTTCCCTTTCTGGAAAATCTTCATGAATTTCATTTGGACCTCTGTAGCCCAAGATATTTTAGATCTCCCCAGGTGTCCTGTTTATGGATGATTTCCGGAAGAGGCTGGAACCCTAACTTGGCGAGATCATATCTCTTGGATTACCATGAATCAGAGGCTGCCCTTTGGAAACAGTGTTCATCCAGATTTTATCTTCGGCCCTTGTAATTTTCAGCTTCGGAGACTTCGCCAATATTGGAATATAGTGACTGTACCAAAACTTAGCAGTTTTAGTATTTAGGGTTTCTCCTAGCTCAGGGTCAAACTAGGGTTTGACTTTCCCGAAGTTTCACCCAACCAAATTTATTGATCCAGGTCTCTAAATTTCGGTTTTGATGAGGAGAAAAATCCTATGATGGTCTCACCCAAAAATTCCTCTTCTGTAGAAATCCCTAATTTCCACATCGAAACTGAAAATGCTTGAAATTGAATTCCACATCGATAGAAAGATGCACCCTTCAATGGAGAGTCATCCTAGCATACTTTTGCTGAAAATATGTGGAGGAAGATCCAAAAAATAGGAAGCCCTAGTTCCTGTAGCTGCATAATGTCTTGTTCTCAGGTTAGCTCTGATACCATGTTAGTTTTTCAACATTTAAGCTAGCATTATGTTAAGATCTTTTCACTGAGAGAATAACAAGCACGGCAATCACATAAGCACATCACAAGAGACAAGAGACACAAAGATTTTTAGGAGGGGAAACCATAAATGGATAAAACCCCTCAACTTCCTCTAAGATAGTATCACCACAATATGTGATCCCAAAAAAGTAAGATGACCTCCCAACACAACAGCAGCCTTCTGTCTTCTGTCAAGCCAAAGTATTTCCTTCTCCAAAGGTGCGCCACACTTGAGAGAGTAAGTGATGTAATTCACAAGTGATAAATAGAGAGACTCTCACTCTCTCTTTATATTCTTCCGTTGAATTGAAGTGCACTCAACCATGTAGGCTTAACTTATAATTAATTACTTGAGCCTACACCATAATTAGTGTATAATAACCCAAGTGCCCCTAAACTGTGGGGACTTACCTAATGACTTGATATGACTTGTTTACATTATTAATCCTCCCGATCGGAACATCGAGGCATGACCACATGACTCAAATACATAATAGAAACATCCCGGAATAAACATCGGGTTACAATATATGAAATACATAGAAGAATACATTCCGAAGTTACATATACATCAACATATATCACATGTTCATACCCCATGGGGGAATTGTAATAAATGTTCTAGCATGATAGTGTCTATAAAAGACTTGATCTCTTAGACTTTATTTGTCAATCCGATCAACCCAGGGTGTTTTTTCCCTTGGTTTTTATTGGTTGTTGAATAAACGACTAATAATTTCTGAGTTTTTCACTCCATACCTCCAAAGTTGGGGTGGTCGGCTTGGAATTTAGGCGTATTGAGGTTATTAGAGTCTATGTTTCAATGTATAAACATGCTAGGCATCATGTTCGAGTCATATGAACATGTCTAAGTCCCCGTAGGTTTTTTCTTTTTTTTTTAAATTTTTTAAATTTTTTCAGTGTTTTTTATTAAAATTTATTTTTTCCCAAAAACTTAGGCTATTTTTTAATCGTTTAATTGGAAAAATTGATTTTGTAATAAAAGTGGGCCAAATAATCAGTTTCAGTCATGTAGGTGCTCATTTTCAAGCTAAGAGCACCATGTAAACCCATGGACCCACTATTTCCTAGTTTTGAGTGATTTTCCATCACTAAGGTCAGAAATCCCAAAAAAATCAATTATTGATTATTTTAATTAATAAATTGATGAATAATGGAGCAAATCCAAAATCCTAGATCATGGGATTCTCAGCCGATTTGATTGAAATCAGTCAGATCTGAACCAGATTGACTGGATCTAACAAATCCTTAACTGAAGGACATGATCAAATCAGCTCCAGAGTTGATATTCAGTAGCCTTTATGGGGAATTGCACCCTCTCTCTCTCCTCCACATGTGTGGGCTCTCCTGGAAGCTCTGTGGACTAATGTGTCGGTTTATGGGTTGATTTGTCAGCTCAATCAGCCCCTTGGTTGACAAGTAGGCTCAGTTCAGCTTCAGATCAGCTTTGATGGACTCTCTCTTAGCTGCAGTGATCTATCTCCTTGGGATTTGCACCCCCCCCTAGATGGATCTCCTGGTTTTTGTATAAATAAAAGCACAAGCTGTCTCTTCCAATCTAGTTAGAGTTGGATTGAAGGGCTTGCTATTGTAATACTGTTGCAATCTTTTGATTGTTGGAATAAAGAATCTTTGGAGGCCAAATGGTGTAATGCTCTCATGTGTGTGGATTAAGCATTGTCTTATGGCTATTGATGTTGCCAGCTTTTCTCTCAATTTCTGCATCTGAACCCTATCTGGCTTGAACGATTCAGTTGAATAAATAGGAGTATAGTTGAGCAAGTAAGGTTACTTGTTTTTTCTATATCTCATAGCATATATGTTTGAAGATCTAGATTATACATGTTTAATAAGTTTATTTGCATGTAATTCTTGTCCCTTTTTCATATATATATCCAGATCTCATGAGGTTTCGTGCAGGATTGTGTGTTTAGCTTTCAGGTAGCAAGGATTGGACGAGGTGTGGATCTAGTTTGACTCCACTGTACATCCAAAACTTTGTGAAGGCATTGCCCCTCTGTATTCCACTAACAAGTTTCCATTGCAGATCCATCCAACAACGGGCCTTTCCCCTTCTCTTCCTCCTTTCTATTAAAATCAATCTTCTGATTACCTATTGTTATCCACCTGAATGGCACCTCTTCATCTGAGTGCTGACATTCACTATGTTGGCACACAAAGGACATTTATGGATTGAGGGTTGCCTAAAACACTATAGATGGGCATATTATGAACTACATTTATCATCCATCCAGCTGGTTATTTTTACTTTTAAATATGCCAAGTCCTGTACGTGACTCTTCCTATATGCAACTTGTGTGTTGTACGTGAGTATCAGTTATTGCATCACACATACAGATTTGTACGCGGGTTACCCTTAGATCAACTCACGTCTCATACGCGAGTTGCCAGTATTGATACCTGTGTACACCTTCCTTTGACATTAAAAATAATAAATCACGATTATCTAAGATTTGTTAAGCCATTAACCATAATCACCTTAACTGTATCAACCTCCTTAACCCTCGAAACTGCCTTATTTCACCAAGTATAAATAAAGGCCTTGGGGAGGCTGTTAATCACATATACTTGAGAGAAAATTTATGCTGGTGGAGTCTATTCAGAAGTCTTTGGAGCAGTGGAACTCAGAATCCTTTGGTTGCAGAGGATTCCTTTTCTCAAGCATTGGGTTGTAATCTGAACTCATCCATTATTGTCAATAAAGAGAATCCTTCTTCCATATGTGTCTTGAATGTCTTTCATGTATCATGGTTTGATGAATACTTATGATTAAGCACTCTATATATGATTTATCTAACCTGTTTAATATACATGTATCATCTTGCATTTGGAGGATTTTCTCTTGATAGGTGAACGAGAAGCATCCCATAAGACTTTGGAGGAGAAGCAGAGCGGAAGAGGACAAAGCTAGGATCAACCGTCGTGTATCAGGTGAGTCTTTTCTATCCTCCTATTTCCTTTTCTGTAATCTAGAGTCAATTTCTTGCAAGTTTCATGAGTATGTTGGTAACCCTAGAACTTTGGTTATAAGGTGTTTATTCCTGTACAACAGAACTGGAAACTCCACTGGGGAACCCAGACTCCTGTAGGTTGTTTCTGTCACCCCTGACCAATATTTTCCTTGAAGTTTATGTGTGGTATTTTATCCTGGCTTGTCCTTATCACAGTGTTTGAAAGCCTTGTAGATTTTTCTTATTTTTTGAGAAAAAATTTGTACCTGTACGCGGGTTGCTCTGCTACACATTCACGTACAGAGGCCTGCATATGCGGGTTTCTCTCTTGGACAGTCGCATACAGTATGCGAGTTTCCCTTCTACATAGTCGCGTACAATCCTGGAAATAGGGATTTTTTAGAATAGGGTTTGCTTGTCCCTCTCTTTGTGTAATTCATGTTTGTTCGTTGGCTTTCTTTATGGATACTGTGTTGTTTGTCTGAAGACCTTGGTGACCACACTTTGTGGTTTTTCATAAATCCCTTGGGTTTCTTTTGTTTGGATTGTCTTATGTTTGCATGTTGAAGTAGCTTGGCCTGTTTGGGTTATAAGGTGAAGTGTCTATGTCCGGATCAGTGATCAAGGTTTTGGGCATTGTTTTTCCAGTCCATCTTTTTAATAGTGGTTGGTTTCTCACTTACCTTTATGATTTTACAGTGATCTTTTGTCATTGTGTGCACCCAAGCTAGGGTTCCTAGTCTCCCTTTGTTGGTTGATTCTTGGTTCTTTTAACTTGTTTACTTCAGTTTGTTTGTTTTATACAGTTGATTAGATCCAAGTATACTCAAGTTTAGTGCATTTTAGGTGCATGGTAGAGTTTGAGCATTTTAAAAAGTGAAAAGAAAAACATTGTCAAGATTTTGCATAAGTAGTTTTCATTTCAGTTTTAAAATATAATCTCAAAAACTACAAAAAACATAGTCTTAGTTTCTCTTTATCATTTGCATTTGTTCATCAATATATATTTACAAAAAGAAAAAGAAATTTTATTTAATAGAGGTAACTTGCTTTGAAAAAATACACCTTTACTTTTTTGTTTCTTATCGAGTCAAAAAACACCATAGTTCATCACTCCATTTCCTTCTGAGTAAGAAACAACCCTTTAAAATGAACGTAATAATTAAAATTTACTAGTAATTTTTGTTTTTAGGGGCCTTTCACCTACTAGCTTAGGCTAGACTTGTGGGATAGGAAGTGTAAACTTCCCATAAGTTTTAAAATTCAGATGTAGTGGACCTTTCTTTAGGTAAATCCTTGACTTTATCAATTGTATCTGGGAAGCTCCTCTCAAATGAGAGTCAAGCACGAGGCCGCATGGAGGCATTGGACTGAGGAGATAACCCTCTGATTCCTTGTCGAAACGTAAATCAGGACTTTTACGCATCTGAAAATTCTGTCCTAGATAGAGTTTCAGGCTCAGCTACCCTACCCGTGTGTATGAGTCAGGCTTGCGACTATCCCCCCAGACTGTTGGTATAGCTAAGGTAGCCTTTAGTCTCTTGAAATTTAGGGTTCATACCTAGGTAAACCGGAAGGATATTTCTAGTTCACCTTGGATGGGCTTGGAAGGTAACCCTTGTTGTAAGTGTAGGAGGGCGGTTGGGTGATTCCTTCGCTTATTCCTAAGAACCACTTCAAGGATGCCAAGTAATCGTTCTTCAGCTTTCTTCGGGAAAGTACATCTTTCACCCTTGATTGATTGTTTGAGGATTTAGGATTTTTATAGTGTATGCTCTGTGGTTTTGCCTGTGTTTAGTTGGCCTTAGGGTTTGATTTGTAAAATTTTCAATCATGGAGGACCAACCTATTAGAAGGTCAAGAAGGTTGAGAAACCTTCCTCCTCTTGTCACATTGGAGCCTCCACCTCCACCCCAAAGGTGGAGATTGGACACGGACAATTCATTTGAACATGTAGGGATAAGTGAAGTTCTAGGTGAACCAGAACTTATAGCTAACCATTTTGATCTTGATACAGTTGAGATAGAATACTTGCAGACTAACAAGTTTGCGAGAAGCTTTAACACACCCTTGACTGATTTAAACGATCCTGTGATAGTTCAGGTTAGACCTTTTGATTCACCTGTTTTAGGTGTCCCTATGGGTATGATTATGTCTTCTGCGGGAGAAATTTCTTTTGTGTTCACCTCATCTATTCCAGTTGAAGGGGTACTACCTCCCCCAGTAAGTGCCCCTAGATCTAGTATACCTTCTATACCTTTGACTCCAGCGAGACGGGTGGTTCAACCACCGGTTCACTCAAACTTAGTAGGTACTTCTAGTGACATGGTTACTGGGATCCCTAGTATACCTACTGTGCCTTATTCCTTTCCATATAGTACCCAGAGTGGTCTAGTAGGATCCTCAGCATTCATCCAAGGATTTCCTTGGAATGGGGGCACATTCCCCCATCCACTCCATACGTAGGCCCATCACCTTCCTATGTAGGAGTGCAGTTTGAGAACAATACCTCTTATGGGCAAAGTTTCCAAACTTCAATTTCGGTTCCCTTTACGAGCTCTCCCTTTTCATTGTTCAGTGGAGGGATATCGGCTCCTATCACGTCCCCGACCCTCCGACCGGTGAAGAGGATGTGACCAACACCAATGCATACAGGAAAATAGCCGCATGATCATGAACAGACATGAAAACAGTCCCATAACCAGGAACAAGAATAAATACTGAAATTAAAACTTATCATAATGCATACAAAGATACATAACCAGATGCATAATCCATCATACAAGGATGCATAATTATTCAACATACAAATGCATACTAAGATGCATAGAACATACAAAGATACACAGTTATTCAACATTCAACGGAAGCAACACACATATACATTCCAGCATCTAACATGTTCATCATAATTCATGGAACAGTAGATTAAATTGCAGAGATGAAATATTCAGCAGTACTTATCTTTTGATGAAGAACTCGCCCTGCAACCAGCTACATCGCTACAACGTACCACCCAACCATAGGCCAGTGTGCTCATCAATCTCTCAGCAACACTGCCACCCCCGAGCTGGGCATGATTCCTCAAGGAATAAGGGTCAATGCAGGCTTACACATAGCCAAGGTTTTCCAACACATAGCCAAACCCACACCATAGGGTTCACCAGGTTGCCAAGGAGCTGGGATAGGCTAAATTCCAAGCTAGTGGCCTCAACACCAGTATTCTCATGCATACCTAGCCTCTACTCCCACTCTCAATAGTCCGTAGACCACCCACTGCATACTGCAGCAACCAACCCACTCACGGCTCTGTGATGAAGGCAAAGACAACCGGGGACAGTCCCAAACAAAAGAGGAAACATAGCTCAAGCCACAAGACAACTCAGAGTTGTTCTTGGCCCTAGAGTGGCCAAAACAACTCAACAGCAACCCAAACCAGGGTACTTCAACAACCACAACACACACTGCAAAATTATGGCAACTTTACACAGTCCCAAACATAACCAATGAGAACTGCTCACAAGATGGAGGAAAACAACAGTCCCAAATGCACAACAATGCAATCACAACATGGGGAAAGATAGCAGTCTGTCCTAGACAACTAAGCAAACGAAAATAATTACACAGACCGCAACACATTCCCTGAGCGTAATGGCTTTCCAGAAGAAAATCGTGGGTGACCATGACCGATTTCCTCACTAGGGAACAATGTGAGTGACAGTGGAGACGAATCCTCACTCCTGGCTGGATGAGACCATGACAGAAAATAGCTATGCATGAAAAATAATGAGCAGACCACGATCCCTGCATGAGGATGGATAGCTCTACCTCTGCGCGTGGGTGAATAGACAACCGGAAGGAAAAATAGACCGTGGAGTTAACGCCCGTGGAGAGAATGAAGGAAGGGCTTATTCGTCCCTCTGTCCATCGTGAGGTTCCTTGCTGGTGGAGTGTGCAGGTGGTGTAAGGAATGACAGTCCTACCACCCCACTCCCAAAAACAATAACTGCCTCAACCACCATCATCAATTCTTAATGGAGGTGGTTGGGTAAGACAAGGTGGTGACACATGGGTTTTTCCTCAAGGCCAAGGTTTGACAATTCCCCCACACCCTTATCCTTTGGAATCATGCCCTTTTCATCTTTCACGTTGCACTGCCATAGTTGGTTGTGGTTTATTTTAATTGATGTGCGTGTTTACATGATGCCGAATTATAATGTGCCAAATAGCACGATATACCATCGGCAACTACCTCTATTGCCGAAACATACACAACCAAATTGATGGTGGGGCTTTTTCCTTTAGCTCCTTGCCATGATTAATTACAATATATACATCATGCAAATGGGGTCAAAACCGAGGTGTGACATTCCCCTCCCCCTTGGAATAACACCGTCCTCGGTGTTCCATTACATAGGAATACATATACAATACATATACAATTGCACATCAAAATTTCAAAATTTTGCAGATATGTCCCACGTTCAGTTATTCACTTTCAACATTTAGGACCAAGCCCCTCGGCTTCCATGAACTTCTCCTACTGGTTCTCAGCTTTCAGCTTATCCCAAAGTCTAGGAACTTTGTGATTGTTTCCCTCATCATGTTCCCTCATTGGGCAGTCCCGGCGTAAATGATGTCCTCCGCATTCCCAGCATTTCACTGGTTGTTTCATCTTTACCTGCTCAATTTCCTTTAAGTCTTCATGCTTGGAGCATTTCCCAACGGGTCTCTTGGACGAATGTCCCATCGCTGATCCACCTTCCTTTCTTTTGCTGATTTCTCCCAGAAGGATTTTCACCTCCATTTGCAAACCAATAGAGTCTTGCAAAATCTGGTGGTTCATTTCATTCTACCTTTTCTGTATCCTGAGCATCTCCCCAATATTTTCTTGGGTCTTGGCAATAATTTGAAGGAGACTTCCAGCTAAGTCCAACAACTTTGATCTGCTGCCATGATCAATGTGCACCACCGGGTTTCACTTTTCTCGCCTGTGAAATGCACTATTGAAATTCTGTCAGACCAAGCATAATATAAACATTAAAATTAGTTAGTTAATTACCCAATCGGCATGACAGACCAAGTATCATCAAGGAAGCTTTCATATTTTTCATGCCTTCCCAACAGGCATACGAGCTCATTCATGTCCATTCTTGGGCAGGGAATTAACTTATTCCAGCATTCACAACTACTTTAAGAAAATACACACATTCCATTTCCAGTCATAAATGCATCCAACAATCTTTTGTTTTTCACAATGCATAAATATATATATATATATATATAATTAAAAAGGGCAAGAGAGAGCAGCAAGAGTTTTTCCCCTCTTTGTTTTGTTCCGTCCTGGAACCCACACCACCGCTGTGGCTTTTCAACTCTCAGCCTCTTTCACTTCACCGTGAATGCTGGACCAATCTCTCTTGGTCATGACACTTATTGTCTCTGGTCCATTTCAAACCTCTAAACCATGGAGTCTCTCCACATGGTTTGTCTCAGCTGCTAGGACCTCCACAGTATTACTAGCACCTTTTTCATTACCGCTCATTCCGAGCTCTCCAGGACAGTCACATGTCCACATGCACCTTTAGGATGCTCTCATAGTCCTCGCTTCCAGCGATACCTATATCCAAACATTGAATAGATTCACATGTTTAGTTTATTCTCATCAGTTTTATCTCTAAAACAAGAGCTTAAAACATCATAACCAAATCATATACACATGTATATTCATAAGCAAAATAATCCAATACTTATTTGTATTGTGTGTTTCCTCGTTCGTCCATAGGATCCTGCTTCGCTTTGCAAGCCTTGGGATCGCCTATGGACTTGGATGTTAGGTTAGCATGCAAGCCGCTCCACAACATCAAATAATTAATGTCCAGCCAGTACATCCTCATGTCAACTGGGCTTGGAACTTTACCATGACCATTTCCAGGTCTAGGATCTACTATGGATCCTCAGGCATATAACAGCCCAACATACACTTATACCAACATATGCACTTATATCAACAATAACCCTTACTTTGCAACCCCTCACAACAACCATTTACCTTTTACCTTTTACCTTTAGGGTGCAACACCCCACTGCATCTATTTAGCCTGTCAACACAAGCAATATAAGCAAACTCATCAGCGTCATTACTCTAAAACTGTAACCATATTTCATATTATTCACTATCAAGTATTGAGACACCAGGAGTGCGTCCACTCCCTAGAGTGTAATCAATATTGAAAACCCTTTCATGACTCGCCATCGAAAAAGTGTGCACCCCTTTCCGATGTTAGCCATGTAGGCCCTATTCATACTCAAGCAATTAGTCATAATGGATATTAAATCAAAACATGTTCTGCATATGGAATTTTAATAATTTTGACATGCATATTCTCAGCAAGGGTCACAGAACACTTATCTATTTGTCGACGCAGTATGCCTTTGTTAAGGAGGAATGGCGGGGCTCCTTCTTTGAGTTAACAGTCCCTCGGTTTTCCATCCCAACTCCTTTTCACACTTCATGTTCACACATGTCTTACCGACATAATTTATACCATCTCACTCATGTTGCTACCAAACATGTAGTGCATATGAGACATTTCCAAAATGTCCAATGGCATTTCACCCGAAACCCATTTCCAAGGGAAAACCTTCCCATGAAGTTTGGCTCTTCCAGGCCATCAAACATGATCTTCCTGTAACGTGCACCCCTGGCACATTCATCAAATAGCCAAACAGTCAATCATTATCTGATAATACAATCCAAATTGATTGTTCCATAGCCAAGCAATGACATTGGTAATCAAATTCAATAGGAAATTGCAATTCTGTCTACTACAGAAATTAGTTTGCTTCTAACATAATACGAATACCCACTTACAATGTGTCCTCCTGACACAATCTTATGCAAACCAATAGTTATTAGTAGTCATCAGCAATTTCTTAAATACGAAATTCACAATTCAAATTTAACAACCCATTATGCATACCAACTGGCTTTACAACCATAAGACTCTTCTCATAAGGTTTGGCTCTTTTACATGGTAGATTCTGGCATTGGTCAGGGTCTTACCTCTCACTTCCATACTCGAAATAATATACCTGAAACCTGATCTTCAATCATCCAACACAATCTTATGCAAGCCAATAGTGGCTAGTAGTTGTCAGCAATTTCTTAAATCCAAAATTCACAATTCAAATTTAACAGCCTATTATGCATACCAACTATTTTTACAACCATGAGACTCTTCTCATAAGGTTTGGCTCTTTCACATGGTAGATTCTGGCATTGGTCAGGGTCTTACCTCTCACTGCCATGCTCGAAATAATCTACCTGAAACCTGAGCTTAAATCAACCAAACACTTGGTAAGTCTGGATGGATATAACCTTTTCATTGCTGCAACCATTACTGAAGCATTTTCAGAATTTATAAAATGCAAATACTTCCAGCTGTTAGTCACATCAATATTACCAAAACTCATTTACTTCACACAATCATTATCATGCTAACATTTGCAAGGTATATTCACATCATTCATGCAATTAAATGATTAATGTTTAGATACTCCTTACTTCACAAGTGTATCGTTTGTACCACCTTACTCTTCCATAGAGCATTTCTGGCAGCCAATTAAGCATGACTATCCTCTTTAGGCACTTACTATCCTGCATTCACAACATCCCTTAAAATGGTTCCTGAATTGTCATCAATTCATCATTTCAGCCATTAGTTATTCATAATATCACATGCACTTATCTCAATGCATTCATACAATGCATCACTACAAGATTCATAAAATCTTTTCAATGCATATCCATTCAATGTTACCTTGCATTGATTCAGGAATACTATGCATTCAACATATCATGCATGGCCTAACCATGACTACTTCATATAGGATGCATTACTACAATCAAGATCATCAGTACTTACTTTCCTTGGGCTACTAAGCTCAATCAATATATACATGCAGGACACCTTTCTATATTCAAATATCCACATGGTATGAGGTCTCTTACCTTTACCATTCCATGGAATTGTCATAATCAACTCTTACCTTCATGGGTCCTACTTACACCCTTGGCATGACCAATTTGGTTGGTCCTTTGCAGGAGATTGCAGAATTTGCTCACCAACTTTTGATTATGGACTTGTTGCCTCATCCCTTTCTTCATAGGGTTGCTGGTCACCTTTGTCAGCATCAGCATCATATTCAGCCATGTCCATGTTGTCGTTGGTTTTTCTACTAATGCCAACACCAATGCAATAACGGTCATTAGTGGTTCATTATAAATGTATAATCCTCAATATCCTATGTACGCAAAACATATCCTCATGCATTTCAAGTATAAAACTTAGGAAATGTAGTTATAATCAGCAAGATAGGGTTTTAAGGAAACTTCCCTTTTCAAGTCCCACATCCTCACATGGAACTCCTCTTCCACACAACAGCTGGTTAGCCTTCATAGTCCTTGCTACCTCTGGGCATGCAACTTTCCATATTTGTCTGTTTGATAGCAGCGGCTGTCATTAGCACCTTGCTGCTCCATGCTCAGATTTTGGTGACTTTCCCTTGTTCCCTACTGGATAAGCTTTCCAACGCCTATCCACATGCTTCATTCCGACCTTGGGTGTGAAAACCACACCACTTCTAGAAATGAATATTTTCACCAAATCTCGGCATTTTACACACACTGCATTTTGGACTAGGTGCCAACTTCAGCTACCTATAAACCCCACTGAAAAACTGCTGAAAAATCCTACTGGAAAACAGTTGAAATCTACTGGAAAATCCCACTCGAAAATCTAAAAATTTTCCTCTATAGAATCGGCTCTCATTTCGACTATCAGTCCGACATTTCGGCAGTCGAAATAGCTAATTTCCTCCGCTGCTCATCGACTATCGGATCCACTAAGCACTACGCATCGACGATCCGATCTTCTATTTTTTTTCGACGTGTCGGATCCATAGTCATCTAGGCAGCCGCAACGGTGGACGTTCAATCCACTTACTTCATCCGACGTCGCTCATCGGCTGTCCAATCAACTAAAGTTTTCTGATGTTTTGGGTCGATCCTCCTTTGGCTTCCGGCGTATCGGTGGACCGATCCTCTAATTTTCTCCGACGTGTCGACGGCCCAATATTCTAAAGTTTTCCGACGTTTTCTATACTTAGAAAAATTTTCTTCTTTTTCTTCTTTTTCCTTCTTCTTCGGAAATTTTTCTTCTTTCTTCTACTGTCGCATCGGTTGGTCGATCGTCTAACCTTCATCGACGTTTCGATGATCTTCAGCAGATCTCTGCCAAAACTACGGCTCCATCTTCAGCTAATTTCTCCGAAACGTTCTCTTTTCTTCTGCCGCTGCATCGGCAAATTCATCTTCTATTTTTCTCCGATACTTGCCGCTGCATCGACTCCTCAAACAGCTAAATCTTTCCGATGGCTTCCATACTTAGATGAATTTTCAACTTTTTCAAAATTTTCATCTTTCTACTCTCTTCCGCTCACGGCATCGGAAGTCCTTTCCACTAACAGAGCCGACGTATCGGCTGCTCAAACAGCTAACTTTCGCCGCTTTGATCTTCTTTTCGTCGGCGAAATAGTTCCTTCCGCAGCTGCAACGGTGGAACACGATCCTTGATTTTCTTCCGATCGGTGAACTGATTTTGACTGGCATCGGAAGTCCTTCCTCATCGGTAGGCTAGTGCTTTTGGCTTCCGCAATGGCGGAACATCAAACCACTATCTTCTTCCGATAGCCGACAATTTCTATACTTAGAAAATTTTTCAACTTTCTTCATGGCATCGGCGGTCGGAGGCCTTACCCGTCGGACGCGTAGTTGTTTAGTCATCCACAACCGTGGATGCTCGATCAACTAAGTATCGGAGATCCAAACAACTATCCTTCGTCGATCGCCAATGATCTTCAACAATTAGACAAATTTTGAAAAACTTGTCTCTTCTTCTTTTACGGAACATAGCATCTGTCGGTGGTCGGAAACATTAAGCACTATTGCATCGGCGTTTTAGCCCCTTCGACAACCGCAATGGTGGACTATCAAATTCTAAACTCTTCCGTGATGTCGGAGAACCCAACATCTATTTCCTATAGACGGATGCTAAACACTTAGAAAATTTTCAAAATTTTCCCTCCAACTGTCCTCTATCGGAGGTGCTTCCGTCTAGCTCTTCTGCTACATCGGAAGTCCGTTCCACTAAGTGTTCCAACGGCTCAAACACTTAGATAAAAAAAATTTCAAAAATTCCTTTCTGCCTGCCCCTCATTGGATGGCCTTCCAACTACACCTTGCGACGTATCAGAGGAACTTCCCACTTAGTTCTCCGATGACCCGATGAGCTCGGCACTTAGAGAAATTTTTCAACAAAATTTTCTATCATAATTACTGATCTCTGCTAGGCAGAAGGAAATCCTACCTCTGTCACTGCATCCTGGTGGTCCATGCAGGCCCATGCTGCAACATGAGCTCTAACACCACTCTGTCACGTCCCCGACCCTACAACCGGCGAAGAGGACGCGACCAAAACCAATGCATATGGGCAAACATCCCCATGATCATGAAAAGACATGAAAACAGTCCCATAACTAGGAACAAGAATAAATACTGAAATTAAAACTTATCATAATGCATACAATGATACATAACCAGATGCATAATCCATCATACAAGGATGCATAATTCTTCAACATACAAATGCATACTAATATGCATAGAACATACGAAGATACACAGTTATTCAACATTCAATGGAAGCAACACACATATACATTCCAGCATCTAACATGTTCATCATAATTCATGGAACAGTAGATTAAATTGCAAAGATGAAATATTCAGCAGTACTTATCTTTTGATGAAGAACTCGCCCCGCAACCAGCTACGTCGCTGCAATGTTCCACCCAACCATAGGCCAGCGTACTCATCAATCTCTCAGCAACACTGCCACCCCTGAGATGGGCATGATTCTCAAGGAATAAGGGTCAATGTAGGCTTACACATAGCCAAGGTTTTCCAACACACAGCCAAACCCACACCATAGGGTTCACCAGGTTTTGAAGGAGCTGGGATAGGCTAAATGCCAAGCTGGTGGCCTCAACACTAGTCTTCTCATGCATACCTAGCCTCTAGTCCCACTCTCAATAGTCTGTAGACCACCCACTGCATACTGCAGCAACCAACCCACTCACGGATCTGTGATGAAGGCAAAGATGACCGGGGACAGTCCCAAACAAAAGAGGAAACATAGCTCAAGCCACAAGAAAACTCAGAGTTGTTCTTGGTCCTAGCATGGCCAAAACAACTCAACAGCAACCCAAACCAGGGTACTTCAGCAACCACAACACACACTGCAAAATTATGGCAACTTTACACAGTCCCAAACATAACCAGTGAGCACCGCTCACAACATGGAGGAAAACAACAGTCCCAAACGCACAACAACAGAATCACAACATGGGGAAAGATAGCAGTCCGTCCTGGACAACTAAGCAAACGGAAAGAATTACACAGATCGCAACATAGTCCCTGAGCGTAATGGCTGTCCACAAGAAAATCATGGGTGACTGTGACTGATTCCTCGCTGGGGAACAATGTGAGTGACAGTGGAGACGAATCCTCACTCCTGGCTACGTGAGACCAAGACAGAAAATACCTATGCGTGAAAAATAATGAGCAGACCACGATCCCTGCGTGAGGATGGATAGCTCTACCTCTGCGCATGGGTGAAAAGACAACCGAGAGGAAAAACAGACCGTGGAGTTAACTCCCATGGAGAGAACAAAAGAAGGGCGTATTCATCCCTCTCTCCATCGTGAGGTTCCTTGCTGGTGGAGTGTGCACGTGGTGCAAGGAATGACAGTCCTGCCACCCCACTCCCAAAAACAATAACTGCCTCAACCACCAGTAGCAATTCTTAATGGAGGTGGTTGGGTAAGACAAGGTGGTGACACATGGTTTTTTCCTCAAGGCCAAGGTTTGACAATTCCCCCACACCCTTATCCTTTGGAATCATGCCCTTTTCATCTTTCACGTTGCACTGCCGTAGCTAGTTGTGGTTTATTTTAATTGATGTGCGTGTTTACATGATGCTGAATTATAATGTGCCAAATAGCACGATATACCAGCGACAACTACCCCTATTGCCGAAACATACACAACCAAATCGATGGTGGGGCTTTTGCCTTTAGCTCCTCACCACGATTAATTACAATATATACATCATGCAAACGGGGTCAAAACCGGGGTGTGACAGCTCCCATCTTTCAAACCCCTATTTATATGGGGACAGCCTGAAGTTCTTATACTGCACCTCCCACACACAATCCTGTGGCTTACGGATGGAATTCGTTTCATAGTACTCTACCCACTTCGCAACCGGTGGCAGGGGGCAACCCCACTTTTACCTATGGGCATTCGAGGGAAGGTCCCTCTAATACCCAGGATGGCACATTTACTACCCTGGTTCAACCCAAACTTTCATTCATGGAAACCTTAAATTTGCTATATTTGTCAAAATTGATGAATGACCCGGTGAGGCATGACCCCTTGTGGCCACCTGTTCCCACCAAATTGCCATCGGACATCCCTAAATTTGAGGGCAAAGTCGGTGAAGATCCTGGGGCTTATGCCACCACATTCCATTTATGGTGTTCTTCGAATTCACTGAATGAAGATTCAGTTAGGTTGAGGCTTTTCCAGAGAACCTTAACAGGCACCGTGGCAAAATGGTATATTGAATTGCCTTCTGCTGCTTTCAGTAGTTTCTGGGACTTGGCTAGTGCATTTCTTAGCAACTTTCAGCTTCCCATGCGATATGATTTTGGAATGGACTTGTTGTCTACCTTTAGGTAGAACAAGGCTACCCACATCTCGGATCACATCCAAGAGTGGAGGAGGCGGAAGAGCCTTATATGAGCCACTATCCCTCCTGAGTTTCTTCTAGAGTGGTTCCTTAAATCACTGTTACCCTACATATCTAAGGACGTATCCACCTCAGGAGTGACAAATGAAGAAGAAGCCATTCTCAGGGCCCAGCAACTAGATTTTATTTATTCACAATCTGGGATCTTGTATGAGATTATCCCTGAGGCACCGACGCCTACGCACGATGCGGAGAAGCCTAAGCCTGGACCCCATGCCGATGGTGTGGTTGGGTCCGTTAACTCTCTCACTGTAGAATCTTTGGCTAAGAAACTTCATCAGTTTTCCATCAAGGAGTCTATGGTGGAGGCAGCAAAGGCTGCCCCTCCCCCCAGAGTGAAAATGTTTTTGCACAAACCTCTCAAAAGGGCAATCAGCAGCCTGGCGGGAAGAAAAAGAAAGGAAAGAAGGGAGAGGGAAACCAGCACAAGAAAAATCCCATGAACAATGTTGATGGGGGAAAGAAAGAAAATAAGAAGGTCAAGTTCCTGTGTAAGTTGTTCCACAAGGACCACCTTACTCACCTTTGTCCCCTTATGGATCAAGCCCAGAAGCTGCTTAAAGCTCAACAACCGGCTGTCCTAAAGGATCCTTTTCCCCAAGGATAGAACTCTGCTTCAACTTATAATGTAGCAGGGGGCACTCAAACATTAGAGGAAATTTCAACTCAAAATGGGCCTCCTAAAATGAATTAATAAAATAATAGTTAAAATAATAAAATAATATTTATTAATTTTGGAGGAAGAAAAGAAAGAAACTACTTTTTTGTTTGTATTTTTGACATATATCCCCGTGTTTTTACTCATATTTTGATCGGTAGAGCTCGTTGGATGCAGAATTAAATTCCGGATCCAACGAGTACCCACTCGGCATAATTTTGATGGACCTTGCTACCCCAAAAACAAGAAATACCTGAAAAAATGGAATGATGACATCATCATTCCATTTTTTCAGGTATTTCTTGTTTTTGGGGTAGCGGGGTCCATGAAAAGTATGCCGAGTGGGTACTCGTTGGATGTGGAATTTAATTCTACATCCAACGATCTCTCTCGATCAAAATTTGAGTAAAAACACGGGGAGATATGTCAAAAGTACAAACAAAAAAAGTAGTTTTTTTTATGATACCTATCCTCAAATTTATATTAAAAAAGTGTTCAAGACATATACGTTATTTCAAATTTAAAGCAATTTCATTGGCTAACACATGATGACATGGAATTTGAATAAAAGTTAAAAGGTCCATTTTGATTTGAAATTTCCTCTAATGGTGCCCCTGACCTAAACTATATCAACATGGTTCGATCTTCGACTTTGTTGTAGACAAGGAATAAAAATTATGAGAAAGAGACTCCTAAGAAGGGTAAAGCTGTCGATGAAACTTCTAACCCTCTCACAATAGAGAAGCCTGCTGAAACTATGTCGAAGATACCGAAAGGTGTCTTCAAGAAGACCTTGCATAACCCTAACGCTAGGGCTGCTTCAAACTACTCCGTGGTTGAATATTTAGCTCAAACCCCGTGTGCAATGTCAGCTTTAGAAGTGTTACAGAGTTGTCCTACCTAGCGGGATGCCCTTTTAGCAGCTTTAGGTAGCATGGACTCATCGAGTCTCATGGCGAAATTTTATTTCTCTGTTTTTAAAAATTCACCTACCTTACCATGTAGCATTATCAATAGATGTCATACATGGTGGAAAGACCATTGGAAGGGTAGTTGTTGATGAGGGTGCTTCTACATGTGTTATGTACTTGACCTGTTGGAAAGCTCTTGGATACCCAGAGCTGGTCCCATCAAACACTATGCTTACTGCTTTTTATGGAAGGTCCTTCCGTCCACATGGTATCCTACCAACTTTTGAAATTAATTTGGTAGGCAAAGCAGTGTCTGTTGAGGTAGAAGTGATTGATGCTCCTTTGGACTACAATCTGCTTCTGGGAAGAAACTGGACTTATGCAATGTCCGCTATTGCGTTGACCATTTTTCGTGTAGTGGTTTTTCCACATGAGGGAAATTTGGTTACTATTGATCAACTTGATTATACTCAAAATGGTTGTTTAGAATCTAATGAGTCCGCTATGCCATTGGTTGATCAGGTCAAACCTGCTGCACAGAGCTTGGTGTTTGGAATGTACACATCATTGATGGGCACGTTTGATCTTCCAGCACCGGTTAATTATATTGGTTCTACTAGTGTGGGGAAGTCCATAGCTACAGTTGTCGATAGGACTGATCCTTGGGTTCTCCCATCCCCCCATGAACCGGAAGTGCCCTTATCGGTAGTGGATGTATCTTATTAAGCTATCACACAAGCCACTGTTGATCCCATTCCAGATCCTCTAACAGTCTCAGAATATCTGGAAGAAGTCTATTTTCCCGCATGGGCGGAAAACTCTTCGCACTCTATAGATTGTTTAGACATGGTTTTATCTTTTGACGAAGCCATTTTGGAAGCCATGAGTGGACGTGGTAAGATTTGTGAGGATCTTCATCACCATTCATATTTTCTTCCAGAACTAAGCAGAATAGAAAATCAAGAGTTTTGGTTGAGACTGTCAGAAGATGTTGATATACCTATCAATCCCTTTCCTAGGGAAGGAATGTTTGCTGAGGGGAATATGGCAAATATTTCCGCCACTATACCTATTAACATCTCTGTGAACCCTGATGTCATGGAAAACATATATATAGGTACAAATTGCTCTCCTGATGAGATTTCCATCTATGCTACCCTATTTAAGGAATTTCACGATGTCTTTGCCTAGTCATATGAGGAGATTCCAGGCATAGATCCATCGATTGTTGAACATGAAATCCGAACATATCCTGATGCCAAACCAATTCGACAAAAGTTAAGACCTATTAACCTGCGCAAAGCGGCGGCTATGAAGGCTGAAGTTGAAAAGATGTTGAAAGCTGTTTTTATCTATCCCATAGCTTTGACTGAATGGGTATCCAACCCTGTTCCTGTTGATAATAAGCAAGGGACTATTTGCGTCTATACAAACTTTAGAGACCTTAATAAATCCTGTCCTAAGGACAACTATCCCACACCATTTATAGACCATATTATAGATGTTTGTGCGGGAAGTGAGGTGTTCTCATTTATGGATGGTTTCTCTGGATATAATCAAATTCAAATAAAACCAGAAGACCAACATAAAACTTCTTTCATTTGTCCTTGGGGTACCTTCGTGTATAAGAAAATTCCCTTTGGATTGAAAAATGTTGGGGAAACCTTTCAATGGGCTATGAAATTCGCTTTCCATGATATTAAAGCCATTGTCAAACCATACCTTGATGATCTGCCTACACATTTTCGTAAGAGGATTCAACATCCAGATCATTTATGGTTGATATTTGAGAGATGCAGATATTATAAAATCCTCTTGAATCCCCACAAGTGTGTATTTTGCATCAATTCAGGAAGATTGATCGGGTTCATTGTCTCTAGTAGAGGCATCCAGGTGGATCCATTGAAAGTTGAGGCCATTGTAAATCTACCTCCTCCTCGTTCTATCAGGCAACTTCAAAGCCTGCAAGGAAAGTCTAATTTTCTTTGACATTTTATTGTTAACTATGCCAAGATTACTAAGGGTTTCATGCGCCTTCTCAAACAGGACACCCCATTTATATGGGATGAAACCACACAACTTGCTTTCGAGGCATTAAAAAAAGCTTTGTTGTCGGCACCCTTATTGCGTCTGCCAGATTATTCTAGGGATTTTATATTATATCTGGCTGCGTCTAAGTTGACTATTGGGGTAGTACTAGTTCAGGAGGACGATAAGCTTGTAGAGCATGTCGTTTATTATCTTAGCCGTGCTCTAGCTGGACCTGAACTTAGATACTCCCACGTTGAGAAATTATCCTTAGCAGTTGTTTATGCTGTTCAGAGGTTACGTCACTATGTTTTACTAAGGACCACCACAGTAGTGGTAGATGTGAATCCGTTTCAATATATTTTATCCTGACGGATTGTTGGGGGGGAATTTAACAAATGGATAGTCATTCTCCAAGAGTTTGACTTGGATTTCTAGTCCGCTAAGTCTAAGAAGTCCTTATTTTTTGCTGAACTTATAGCAGAATTTCCTACTGAAGAAGATGTAGCTGTTGAAGATGACTCATTCCCAGATGAGCACATCTTCTTGATATCCACCTCTGATCCTTGGTATGGATATATTCTTATATATCTCTAGACTTTGAAGTATCCTGCAGCTTCCTCAAGGGAGTAATGACACAAATTACACCTTCATGCAAAGAACTACCTCATCATAGGAGATACATTATATCGACGAGGGGTAGATTCTGTCTTACGTCATTGCCTTACCCATGAGGAAGCGGAGATTGTCCTAAATGATTCCCATAGTGCAGCATGTGGGGTTCATTTATCTGGGTTAGCAACGACCCAGAAGATTTTACGTGCCGGTTATTTCTGGCCCACAATCTTTAAATATTGTGTGGAAGCAATATAGCATTGTCATCCGTGTCATCTTTACACCAGGAAAATGCGGTCACATCCTACTCCATTATTTCCCATTGTATTGGTAGGCCCCTTTATGAAATGGGGGATTGATTACGTGACATGCAACCCAGCCTCAGCTGGGTGGCATAAATACATCATTGTCGTTGTTGACTATTTTACGAAATGGGCAGAGGCAATGCCTAATTTTAAAGCCGACGAGGAAAAAACAACTTTCTTTGTATTCAATCAGATTATAGCACGATTTGGTATACCCAAAGTGATTTTCACTGACCATGGAAGTCATTTTCAAAATAACATGATGATGGAACTGACTACTATGCTCGGATTCAGACAAGAACCTTCATCCTCGTACTATCCGCAAGCAAATTGTCAAGTCGAGGCTGTCAACAAAACTTTAAAAACTATCCTTAAACATACAATTGATGTAGCTCGTTCTAACTGGAACATAATGCTATATCCTACACTTTGGGCCTACTAAACTAACGCAAAAACTGCTACGGGTTTCTCCCCTTTCCAACTCGTTCATGGAGTGGAAGCAGTTACTCCGATTGAGTGTGAAATTTCGTCTTTAAAGATAGCTATCCATGTGTTACATGATACGGCGGAGCTTGAGGAACGTCTGGTACATTTAGAACACTTGGATGAACAGCCTAGAGATGCGTTGACCGCTAATAAAGCTCATAAAAATAGGGTCAAAACTCAGTATGATAAATCGGTCAAACCTCGGGTTTTCTCTGAAGGGGAACTTGTCTTGCTTTGGGACCAAGACAAAGAACCCCTGGGGGCAGGAAAATTCAAGGCCATGTGGTTAGGACCTTATGTCCTGTCGAACGTTTTGAAGAAGGGTGCATGTGAGTTAGTTGATTTTGATGGGAATAAACTTCCTGAGCCTAGAAATGGGCTCTACCTGAAAAAGTACTATGCTTAGGCTTAGCACTTTTTCTTGTCTTTTTAATGTATGCATTTTTATGTATATTAGGTTGTTGGTTTTGTTTTTTATATTATCTGCTAGTTGTTGTAGATGTCTTATGAAAGGCATATAGGGTTCGCTGATGGTGCTAGCCATCACACTTGTAACCTAGCTTCAGCAGCATGGGTTATTTACTCTCCCTCAAGACAGCTTGTTGCCGCGGGAGGCGCTTGTTTAGGTCCTACTTCTAATAATGTTGCTGAGTATAGGGATATAATTGAGCTCCTATGGGATGCTTTGTCACGTGGTGTCACCCAGCTTGAAGTTCATTTAGACTCTCAGCTAGTGGTCTCCCAGCTCAATCGAGCTTATCAGGTACAGAATCCTATTCTATTACGTCAGTTCATGCAAATTCGGTTACTGGAAAGAAATTTTGAAGTTATTACATTCAATCACATTCCACGAAATCAGAATCAATTGACTGATGCATATGCTAATTACATTTTAGATTGGCATCTAACACACATTTCATAAAATATACAACATCCTCATAAAAAACACTTGTAAATAAATTGACAACTATATATATATATATATGTAAAATATCTGTCCATAGATAGGTCAAGTCTGATCCTCAGATCCCGTCATATACAAAATATACAAAAATGTGGATCGTAGTCCATCCAAATGTCCTAGATCTACGTAGGACCTCCCTGGTCACTTGGACCACCTTGGTCCCCATGGTCCCTCTGTACTCTAGCTTCCTCAGCCTCTTCGGCTTCGGCAGCCTCCACAGCCTCTATATATACAAGCACCGCTCTGACCACTTGCCTGAAAAGACGTAACCAGACCAGTGGAACTCCAACTACGAACTCCTACATGGCAGTCGAGATATTCTCTATCCACAAGGTAGGTACTCTTTGGGTCAGCCTGGCTAGCTTCCCCTCTAGCACCCTGATCAATCCTGGGTCTTCGCTTATGACAGGATGAACAAACATGTGTGGATGTCCCTCAGGGAAGACTGGTCCAATATCTGCATTTTGATACATTTATAGGATTAAGACTTGTACATATGTATATATCTATCATTCTAAAATTCATAAAAATTTGAAAAATGATAAAAATGAAACATTATTTACCTAGCTCTCCCCATGCTCCTCCTGGAGGGAGGACAAGGTCTAGGTCAGCTCGAAAGTCCATGCCGGCATATGGAAACTGCTCCAGTGCCGGTAGCTGTTGTTCCCACCAGGTATAGAAATCATCATCATATACACTATGTACTGTGTCTCCTCCCCCTTGATGGAGGAAGATGTCTCCCCACCTTCTTAGCCTCAGCTAATGTGGAGATCGGACCGATAGAGGTATGGAAAGGCTCAACCCTGGTACTCTCTCAAAGAAGAAGGCAACTAATATGCCCACATAACCAAATTTCTTTCGCCTTCCTCTTTTGCAATCAGACATTTGTCTTTTCATGATAGGGACAACTCCCGAACACCAATCATAGAGAGCACCACAAAAACAGTCCACTGCCAACCTCATTTGGTTCTGTGTAGCCAAATGTAATGAGGAGGATCTTGAAATCCTCACGATGGTGCTTGCAAGTACCTGCAGAGTAAAGTTACCGATATGTACAATAGGGACACAACTCCATCTCTTTTGAGTACCTGGTGTGCAAAACACATCTATATAGTTCTGAACACTTAAAGAGTCACCGCCCCTGCCAATGCCCTCTAAGTTAACCGGTGCTCCTCGTCATGACAGACCGGTAATAAAATACATGTCCTTAGTCATAATCTCCAAAGTTTCACCCTGTAGGTTGAACATCCCCAAATCATGATCCCAATAGTTTATCATGAACTCAAGTAGGCGGACATTGGCCCGCATGGGTGATGTGCAAAATAATTTTAGTAGCCCACTTGTTTGTAATGCATGTATAGTGGGCGCACTTTGGAGCGCTGCTTGGTCCATTATTTCATGCTCCCGTTCCCTCCATTCTAGAACCATCATTTCACCTAGCAAAACAAGTAATTTGATTCAGTAATTTCATAGAAAAATTCTAATTTTTTTATTATCATATTTAGCTTTTTATCCTTCACGCAGTACACGCGACTGTCTAGTTAGACATGTCGCATACTGTACACAACTGTCTATATAGGAAGCTTGCGTACAGAACGCGTGTACGTGAGTCTTCACATTGGCAACCCGTGTACACGCCGTGACATGCTTCAGGATACTTTTTAACATGAAATTTGGACTCTAAATTAATAATTGCTAGGATCAAAATGAAGAGCTCAGGGTGTAGGATTACCTGCAACTTGCGGAATTCGATTTCATCAGTTGGATTGTCCAAAACAATTGAACAAAGGTAGAAGGAAGAACTTGCTTTTATGGCTCAAAATTTCAAATGGTGAGTTTTGTTTTGATTTTCAAATATTTATAGAAATTTTTATTTCTCTAAGTGGGTTTTTTCTATAGTTTGGAAATCCATTCAACTAATACCATATTTATTTTTTGCTTTGAAACAGGTTTTTCACCATTATCAAGTGTTGTTGCTCCAATAGGGTGGTTTTGTCATTTCCAATACATTTTGGCATCTTTATTCAATCCACATTAACCTTAGCATTCAACATTTTTCCACAGACTATGGTATTATAAACCATTAGTTCGTTGTTTTTACCATTGTTCTTCCATGGATAGGACCCTTTTTTTCATGAGTATCTTCTTTTCAAGCCTATGTTGTTCTTTGGTACTCATGCCGCAACTGTTTCAGGTACAGAGGTATCCTCTTAGCTATTTTTCACACCAAATAGAGCTTCATATGAATATATTTTTACAAGCTATCCCTTTATAGGACTCCCCTCCCTTATGGAGTTTCTTTAGGCTCAGGTCTGACTCCTTCAAAACAGACTTGACTGTCGAGTTAACTCGTCCGTTCAAGCTCGTTAAGAATATGTGAATGGGCATCCGCATTGGTGGTAGGTTATCTCTTTCTTGGACCATGCGGAATAATACAAGAAAGGATCGCTCTCTTTTATTTTTGAATTGAGAAGAGTATTCTCAGGTATAGGTTTATCACTTTTCCGGACCTGAGGGACTAAATTTACGGAAAAGGAACACCCAGTATGAGCTTAGTTTTCTCTTTTTCGTGCTCTGGACCTAAACATGAAAAGGATTTCAAGTGTACTTTGTGTCTTTGTCATGCTCGTTAAACACTTAAGAACAAAGCAATGAGTTTATTGTTGTAAGTCCCATTTCTCGTAATCAAATGGATCTTTCCGAGTGATCTTTCTTTCCTTCACACTCATAAAAATCAATCTATTTTATGTTGTTTTGGAAGGGGCGTTGGATAGGTGGTAATTTAACCTTTTTCAAACCTCCCTGACTAAGTACGAAAAAGGTTCACCTTTTCTTCTACGGAAGTTAAGAGAGTTCTTATGTGGTATGTTTTATACTTTTAAGGCCTTAGGAGACTAAATTGGACGAAAAAGGACCCCCTTGGAGTCTTATTTGGAGTTTTCAGACTCTCTAAATGTGAAAACACCAACTGAGCATGTCCTAGTTCGGGCTCATTAAATTCATGAATCAGTGACACTATCAAGCATTATTTTTCCGTCTCTTCAAGCTTGTTAAAAAATGAAGAGGGATCCGAGTTAAATTTCCTGGACTCGTTAAAATTTAACAGGGAAGGTAAGGAAGAAATTTTCTCTTGTTTTCAGTAGTGGCAGCATGTCCTCCTAGAACGTAGCACTCTTTGTCTTTTCCGATATCCATGTTTCAGTGATCTCTTTTGTTCAACTATTACTTTGAGTTTCCTACTCCTCCTCTTGCTTGTTATACCTGGGGAATCTGATCATGTCTCCTACATGACAGATAAATCTAGTTGTTCTATTTATAAGTTAACCGTTGCCTTGGGTCATCTCTGTGTCGTTCTCATTGTTCAAGGATTTCACCCAATGTTTGATCTATATCCTAATCCCATCATTGTTATATCTATTCTCTATTGTGTATTCCTTCTGTTACCCAGTTCCTAGTCACTCTTGTGATCCGTTGGAGGATCTATTGCCTTCCTTATCACAGCATGGTTCCGTTTCAAACCTTCCTGAAGATGAAGACCTAGAGTTTTGACGATCGTACCTCAAGATTCACTTCCCTCATTAGTGAATTCCTTTGCTTCAGTTGTTAATTATTACTTATTGATTGACAAACTGTTGAATCCCTTCCATGTTCGACTTCAACCTACTTTTATTCACATGGCTGGGATTGTACTGGTTCTTTGGGATAGTTTAGGAAGACCTTAGTTCCTCACCTATGGACTAAGTTGCGCAAGATTATGTTCTGTTCATGTACACAGCTTCCAGATCTTTGAATACTCATCATTCTTATATATTCTGGCTTCGATCCACCTTTGTAATATATGTGGTTTCATACCTGTATCATATGATGTACTCAAATATTGTAAAGGAGCTAGTGTTCCAGTAAATTGAACATAGCATCCTCAGATATGAATTTGTATATGACATTACTATGTATTTGTTTCAGGTACTATCTCTACTACATTGGATTTCTGAGTTCTCCAAAGATAAATATTATAATGTATTTCGGCCATCATTTCCCTTTGACCTCACACATTAGGGGGCATCTGTTATCCACCTGAATGGCACCTCTTCGTTCGAGTGCCGACATTCACTATGTTGGCACACAAAAGTAAATTTATGGATTGAGGATTGCCGAAAACACTATAGATGGGCATATTATGAACTACATTTATCATCCATCCAGCTGGTTATTTTTACTTTTAAATATGTCAAGTCGTGTACGCGAATCTTCCTATATGCAACTCGCGTGTTGTACGTGAGTATCGTTTATTGCATCTCGCATACAGATTTGTACGCGGGTTACCCTTAGAGAAACTCATGTGTCATACGCGAGTTTCCAGTATTGATACCCGCGTACACCTTCCTTCGACATTAAAAATAATAAATCATGATTATCTGATATTTGTTAAGCCATTAACCATAATCACCTTAACTGTCTCAACCTCCTCAACCCTCGAAACTGCCTTATTTCACCAACTATAAATAAAGTCCTTGGGTAGGGTGTTAATCACATACACTTGAGAGCAAAGTTATGCTGGTAGAGTCTATTCAGAAGTCTTTGGAGTAGTGGAACTCAGAATCCTTTGGTTGCAGAGGAGTCCTTGTCTCAGGCGTTGGGTTGTAATCTGAACTCATTCATTATTGTCAATAAAGAGAATCCTTCTTCCATATGTGTCTTAAATGTCTTTCATGTATCATGGTTTGATGAATACTTATGATTAAACACTCTATATATGATTTATCTAACCTGTTTTATATACATGTATCATCTTTCATTTTGAGGATTTTCTCTTGACAGGTGAACGAGAAGCATCCCAGAAGACTTTGGAGGAGAATCAGAGTGGAAGAGAACAAATCTAGGATCAACCACCATGTATCGGGTGAGTCTTTTCTATCCTCCTATTTCATTTTCTGTAATCTAGAGTCGATTGCCTGTAAGTTTCATGAGTATGTTGGTAACCCCAAACCTTCGGTTATAAGGTGTTTATTCCTATATAACACCTGTCTCTTCCTCTTATCATCAGATCTAGTTCTAAGAAGTGAATATATATTGTTAGATCTAGTTCATAAGAGCCTTGTTGCTTAGATCTGTAATTTCATCCCACATATTTTTTGTGGGTAGCCGTGAAGTTTTAGTTTTGGACATACTCCAAGTACTCTCGGGTATATCTGGAGTCCACCCCTTCGCCTAATTTTAATCAACTCATATTTCACATTAACTTAAAACGTACCAAGAGGCAATCGCAAAAAATTCACTCCAGGAACATGCAAGTACATTGATTATCTTTTGACTCCATTTTAAGGCACTGGCTATTTTATTTCTATATATATATATATATATTGTGTCTCAACATTGTGTTTTCGTGCGCTGATTTTGTATCTTGTCATCTATGGTTGTTTATGGTTAAATTTCAAACTCCTAGGTAACTCATTCAATTTAACATCACCATACTAAATAATTTTTCCTTAGTAACTTAATAGGGTCTAGCCTCCTTGGATTCATTAGGAGTTGAGCCTAAACAGAGGAGTCAAGAACAAGGTGACAGCCTTGACTCGAGGCTTGCCCCCAAGGACACACCGAGTGGCTTGAAGATTTCTGCCATGTGACCCAAGTGTGTGAAAGGCAGCAACACAACTATTTTAGCCAATACAACATTCATCCATATCTCACAGAAACTTTCTAGATGCCTTCCATCTCTACCACGACAACATTGAGATTGTGCACTAATCCAATATGTCAGCAAAGAGGGTTCATTCTAGATAAGTAGCAATGGAGAGTTGTATAGCACCATGAGCTACTTACCCATCACATGCATATTAGTAGTATACTGTCATTAATGCAAACATTCTATAACACATCAACTGAATATAAACAAGTGCATAACAAAAACAATATCATGAAATGACAATTGAATATTTATCTTTATTTGTTTCGTGGGTAGACTCCTTCTTTCAGCTTCATCATCTTCTTCATTCATAACAACATCATTTCTTATCCAAATGATTAAGATGGATAAGAGGCTCTTCAAGAATTGAGTTCTTCATATTTGTCATCGTTTGAGGTATCTTCTTTGAATCGTGAAATCTTGATCTTCAGTTGCTCCCATCTTCTTTTCTCTTATTATGATTCAAGCTTCTTCTTGTGTGTGCTCTTCCCAGAGTCTGCTGAAAGTAATCACTTCCTTCTGGAACACATTCCTTGAATGAATGAATCCCATGATCCTGGAGGCCATTCAAGGTGGTTATCACAACTTTTTCATTCTCCACTTCTTCTTCTACTGCTTCAAGTTGTTCTTTGATTTTAGAGATCCTTGTAAAGTATGACTCTATGGTCTCTGCATTCTGGATCTTTTCATTCTTCAATTGTTTTCTCAAAGTCATCTTCCGATTTATGTTCTTCCCTTCAAATAGCTTGGTCAAGGAATCAAAAATATCTTTCGGTGTATTTAGGGAAGACACTTGTGGTATAAGGTGATCTATTATTGAATCAGCAATGATCTTCTTGGCCTTGACCATGTTTTTCTTGTGTAAGGATTTTAGCCTCATCTCCCTCTAGAACTAGAACCTCTCTACTTTTGTAGGTGTCCAATTTATTTCCTTTAAGAACTAGTGAGATCATATACTTCCATGCTTGGAAGTTGTGAGTCTCACCAAGATTTTCATCAAGCTGGTGTGATTATTCATCTTGAAATGAGAACCTCAATTGTAAATAGCAAAATATTAGATCTTACCGATTTGAGGTGTCCATCATGGTTCTGAAGCTGGCTGATTTAGGGTTTGTCAAAGAAACCCTAATTTTCAAAGATTGGAATCTTTTAGATCTATTTGGATAGAAATATAGACCACTTCAAGGTGAGCTTTCCAATGTACTCCTTTTCTAAAAACAGTGGAGGGAAGCTCCTGGAATAGGAAGCCCTAGTTTACCAATTTCTTCTATAGAAATGCATCATACTGTTTCTGCGGTATCTCCAAAATTGCTACTCCTTTGTGTCTAAAATTTTGTATTGAGATATCCTCGTCTATCCTTGTTCCAACACCATAGGGTTCATCAGAATTGGTTTCACCAATTGGGACTTATGAGCATTTTCCCAAGGTGACCTATTTTAGGACTATTCAGTATAGCGAAGTTGTACGGAATGCCATGTGTCACTGTTTCATCTTCGGGGTCTGATACTTTTACCACACACGTTAATTCCATGATATTTATGCAACATCTTGAGAAACTTAATTTTGACCTTTGTAGCCCAAGATATAGCAATTCTCCCCATGTATCCTATTTGGGGAGGAATCTTGGGAGAGGCTGAAACCCTAACTTGGAGGAATCATATCTCTTGGAATATAGAGAATTTGAGGCTGAAACTTGGACACAGTGTACATAAGGAATTTATCTTCTCCCTATGAATGTTTCAGCACCTGAGCATTCTCTAATATTGATATATAACGAATCTAAAAATATTATTAGTTTCAGTATTTTAGGGTTTTTTTTTCAGGCCCGAGGTCAAACTAGGGTTTGACTTTCCTGGAGTTTCACCCAACCAAAAATCTCAACGCAAGTCTCTAAACTTTTATTTTGATGAGGAGAGTAATCGTATGTTGGGCTCACTCAAAAATTCCTCTTCTGTAAAAAGCCCTAATTTCCCACACCAAAAACTGAAAATTCCCGGAATCAAATTCAGCTTCAACAGAAAGATGCGCCCTTCAATGGAGAGTTATCCTAGCCTTGTTTTGCTTATGGATTGTGGAGAGAGACCCAAAAATTAATAGGCCCTGACTTCTGTAGTTGCATAGTGTATTCTTCTTAGGTTATCTCTGATACCATGTTATATTTTTTTTATCATTTAAGCAATATGATATTGGGATCTTATCTGAGAGAATAACATGTATAGAAATAATCACAAGAGACAATAGACATAAGAGATTTTCCTCGGGGAAACCATAAAGGAGAAAACCCAACAACTTCCTTAGATATAGAATGAGTACCAATAGCAGCAGTAAAACCCAAAGACAAAAAAGATGATCTCCACAGCTGTTCTCTCTCTCTCACTTGAGAGAGATTCTCCTCTCTCACTCATGCGCCCCAGTGAGTGAGTGTGTGTATGATAAATAGAGAGGCTCACTCTCTATTTATATTCTTTCTTTCACTTAATGTCCACTCCAACATGTTGGCCTCAATTAAAAATTACTTACTAGGGCCGACATCTCTAGGAGAGTTTAATAACCCTAGTGCCCCACAACTATGGGGACTTTTCCCTCTGATCAACAAGGAGGGTTAACCTTGACTTAATTGTGGGGAATATTTACTCGACTTACAATGGAGGGTTAACTTCAATGACTTTACATGACTTGTTTACATTATTGAATCTCCCTATAGGAACATCGGGGCATGACATGACTCAATAAAATTACAGATACTTCCCGGAATAAATATTGCGGCACAATACATAAAATATACAAGTGAATACATTCCGAAGTTACAAATACATCAACATAGAAATGTCACAGGAAGTGCAAGATTATATGTACTTACCGAAGTCCTCTCAAAGGTTTGGCCAATAGAAATACTTCTATAGTACTCCCAATGTTTTCTCGACCATGAAATTCCGAGGGACCCGACTGTAGTGCGCTTCCAAAATCATCTTGGCACGCTCACTTGAAGGAACAAAAAGGTGTCCCATGTGACATAGTAGTGCATCCTGGAGGTGAAAATTTTGAACTTTTTCCCTCCAAGAGTGTCTTGTATGTGTGGCTGAATTCTGGATCGCTCTTGTAGAGAAGCAGCCAATCAAAAGTCTCGTGCCCACAAGAGTTGAGCATGGTGGTTATCACTACAATCAGTGGTCGGCTGAGGCAGTCTACAACATTATTGGTGCTTCCCTTCTTGTACTTGATGTTCAAATTTAATTGTTGTAGATATGTGTACCACTTCTAATGCCAATTGTTTTGTAACTTCCCTTGTGTCTGTATGAACTACAGGGGTCGGTAGTCTGTGTGGATGATCGTTTCCTTCCCGAAAATGTAATGCTTCCATTGTCGAAAAGTCTATACAATGGAATACATCTCTTTGTCATAAGTGGGATATTTGCGGACTGTGTCGGACAGTTTCTCACTGTGATATGCCACTGGATGCCCTTGTTGAGTAAGGACTACCCCAATAGCATTGTCAGAGGCATTTGTCTTGATCTCAAATGGTTGTTGCAAGTTTGGTAATGTGAGTGTTGAGGCACATCAAAGGCGATGTTTTGATTCTATGAACGCATTCTATTGAGTTTCCAACGAGAATAATTTTTCTTTTGCTCCTCCCTTGGTGACTTGACTCAAGGGACAATTGATATGAGAGAATTCCTACACGAACCTGTGGTATAAATTAGCAAGACCCATGTTAACCCAAAAAATCCCTCACTCAGCACTACATGGCCTACACCACCCAAGGACACCTATGCACGACCCTCATTTCACCCCGTTGGATCCCCACACCCTCAAAAAGGCTTAAGAATGAGAAAAAGGGCTTAAAATCCTCGAAAAAGAGCCAAAATAGTTCTCATAGGGGCTAAAGCCTCCAAAAAGGGGGCTAAAACCCCTCAAAGGAGCTTAAAACCCCAAAAGGAGCTAAATATAGGGTGGAAGGGGATAAAAGCCCAAAAAAGGGGCTAAAGCCCAACCAAGGGCTTAAAACACTAAGAAACCCCAAAAAATCTATAAATATAGGGGTGGGGGTCACTCTCAAATCATTCCTCCCTTGCATACTGTTATGCTGCTTGAGTGGATGCCTTGAGACCATTTTATTCTCACGCCACCCACACTCCCTCTCATCCATTTTCGCTTTCAGCCATAGCTCCCCCATTGCCAAGAGAGAGGTGCTTCTACAAGATAGGGCATGGTGGCCCATTTCCACCAAGAGGTATAAGCTTTGTTTCTTCTGATTTTTATTATAATTTTTCTAACATTAGTTTGCTTACAGTTTTATTTCATGTTCTAACTACTTGTATGCAGGTTTCTGAAGTCTAACCTTGTGTGCAGGGTTTCCATTTTCTTCAATTATGTTCTGCATTTCATTTCTATTTCATTTTCATTGCACAACCACCAGGAACCCTACCCTTCCGTCCTATATACAGAAGGTATCCATTCCTTCTCTATAGTAAGAAATAAATCCCTACTACAACCCAAAAAGTTTCTAAGCTCTGTTAGAGTGGTTGGGGCTGCCAATATTGAATGACTTGGATCTTGGTTGGATCCACACGTACCCCACACTCATCAATAATGTATCCCAGATACTAAACCTGGGTAATGCCAAAAGTGCACTTGTTCAAATTTCCACACAACTTGTGCTCCCGCAGTGTTTGGAGGACCTGGTGGATGTGCTCTTCCCAAGTTTTGTTGAATATCAGGATTTCATCTAAGTAAACTACTAAAATGAGTTGTTGAATGGCCACAAGATGTATTCCATCAGTCTCATGAAGGTTACGGGAGCATTCGTCAGCCTGGAAGGCATCACCAGCCATTCGAAAAAGCCCTCCTTGGCTTTGAAGGTAGTCTTGCACACATCGGTTGGTTCGATCGGTACCTCGTGATACCCAGAATTTAAGTTGATCTTGCTAAAATATTTCACCTCTTTAAGTTGGTCTAGGAGGTCATCAATCCATGGGATCGGGTACCTATTCTAGATAGTGATCTTGTTCAATGCCCGATAGTCAATACAGAGTCTCCAAGTCCTATCCTTCTTTTGTACCAACATGATCGGGCTCCCAGAGGGTGATGAACTTGGTTGGATGTGACCCTCTACAGCAACTTCTAAATCTACCTCTTGATTTCATTGTTTTCCAAAAAATAGCGTTGATAGATCGATCCATTGGGTAGTGCCACTCCTTGGGTCAGATCAAAGGGGTGCTTGACCTGATAGTGCAGAGGCACCCCTGTGGGTGACACGAATATGTCCCATTACTCCTCCATGACCTTGATATTTGTTGTTTTTGTGTGGAGGAACCCTCTGTGGAGGTTGTGGCCACTATCTTCTTCTTTCCCTGAGGGCGGATCATGAAGAATTTTTTTTTACCGGTTTTGGAAATGAGCTTATTGCATTGTTTTGCACTAACCAAAGAGATAGAAACATGAGGTTGTACCTCTGGTATCCTGTAAAAAATATTTCCCAACGTAATAATAACATCATGAGGCAAGGACTCATACACAACGTGTCGCTTTCATAAGTATGGTTGGCCTAATAATACATCACAAACATCAAGAGGAGCAATATCACATAATACCTCATCATTGAAGGGATTGATGTTGTAGCGAAGGAAGAACTACTGGATGACACGGATATCATGTCCTTGGTGAAGCCACTCTATGGTGTATGGTTGTGCTTGTGATGCAGTTGACAAGCCCAACTGCTTCATGACCTCTACTGAAATGAGGTTCTTTTGGCTCCAACTTTCGAGAATGAACTGTAGCAGGGAACCCTTTTCCCACATCTCAAAGTGGAAAAGACGCTCCTCCTCCTCTGAATATTCTAGTTCTTCCTTTTGGATCTTCGTGGTGGGAATGGTGACATTGGGTTCTACATTGATAATATTCTTCCCTTTACCATTCCCCTTCTTGGGTCCTGATTCAGTGTCATATTATGCATCTGATTTGGAAGCCTTTATCTTGGTCACTAGTGAATGCTTGGCCCGACACTTACTTGTGTTGTGAGTGGGGCTCTTATGGAACTCGCACCACTTTTCTGCTTCCGTCTTTGGCTTCATAGTGTTTATATTTTCTTGTGGCTTTGTCAAGTTGTCTTTAGAATCCATGCCTTGGCTATGTCCTTGGTTCTTCAGTTTAGGGGCACCTTTCAATTTCTTTTGATTCACAGATCCAAAGTGTCATTTTTTCTGTTTGAATTTTTGCTCAATTTTGGCAACATACGGGTATGCCGTACCAAGTGAGGAGGTGTCGATGAAATCCATTTCCTCTTGAATTTATCTATGAAGACAGCTGTGGTACTTTTGCACCAAATGTTTCTCTGAATATTTGATACCCAAATTGGTGCACAAGGTATGGAACAGATTCGCTAGCTCATGCACATCTTGATCTCTTTGCTACCGTAGCATAGTCCACTATATGTACTTGTCCCGATAGATCCCCATGGGATAATATTTTTCCTTTATGGCATATAAAAAATAATTTAAAGTGGGTACAGCTGAGAACGTAGAGGGTTCCTCCTATTCCTTTCTCTCACAGTAGGTTTCCCACCAGTCCTTGACATGGGGGGCGGTTTTGAGTAGTGAAAAAGTAATATTTTCCCAGTCGAAAAAGTCATGAACCGAGAAATATCCTTCTAATATATTCAACCATATATATATGGCATCTGCATCTATTCATCCATCAAATAGGGTAGTTTCAAAGTTTACTTGTACCTTAAAATGGGTTGCACCTCCAGAGTAGTTGCTAGATGCAAATGCGCCTCCAGTCGGAAGTCGTTGAAGGATCTCGATGAAGTTATCCATCATCACGTTCCTTTTTCTTTAAGGGCCTCCTTGAGCAACATTTTGATAGGATATTATGCACCCTCATATTTCTTTTCATTCCCCATGGGCAATAGTCAGGGTTTGTGAGGCTGATCTTGCAGAGGTTCAACGAAATCGAGCCCTAACTCCTTATACCTCGCCCTCGTTGGGGACATGCAAAGAAGGATCAAGAAAGAGCAGATTGCTTTGATACCAATTATCCAGATTTATGTAGAATGCAATAGAATATAGAAATAAAAATAAAAACAAATATGCAGTGGAAATAACACTTCATTTTGTTTATCAAAGAACTGAAACTTGTTTACATACAATGGAAATAAACTAACTAGAGTGCTCGTAGCTTATCTTTTAGAAGCGTTGTGGTGGTTACATGCCTTTGAAATCTCTATTAAAATGAGGCTCGAAGGCCTATATATTATTGAGAAACAATGGAAACCCTACACATCCAAAAACCTAGCCCTAGGAGGTGAAATACCAGAATATGGGACCTGTTGGGTAACTTGGTACATCAATTTCCCGGGGTCGTAAATTTGGCATACTACCTCCATTTGACGCACATGGTACATCGTTATAAATATATATTACAGGAATACATAGTTAAAAGGAAAACATTGAGACCAAAATGGACTCATTTTTGGTTGACCATTCGATACCGGAAAAACGTCGTTTAGGGCCTCAAAACGGTTCCGGAAGTTTAGGACCCGAAAATTGCCAAAAATAGTAAATTGTGCTACAATTAAGGAAACTAAAAAACTGAAAGAAACAATGGTGGGGGTCCAAGTGGAATAGGTAGGTGGCCAGCAATATCCTCCTAGATCTTTCCTCCCCCCTTAGGAAGTAATGGTCCCCATTGCGTTGAGTTCCTCCATGAGATGAGGAAACTTCTACTAAACTTGGTCCCTAGTGAGCCACTTTCCCTAGTGAAGGAGTTGACCTGCTTTGACAACTTGATATAGTTGGATCTTATGGTGGTCAGTGTTCTTGATCTGTGTGCATAATCTGATTAGGTGTGGCTTGTTCCATGCAGTATGGGTTTAACTTTTTTGGTGTGAGTTGTTCTTCCATGTTTGATGTGTCCAGTAGAGGTTCAAAGTAGGGCCGAAGGCAATCCACATTGAACAATGGGTGCAGACCAAGGAATGGTGGAATACTGAGCTCCAAGGAAATTTTTTAGAAAACCTTGGTGATGGTGTATGGCCCATATTGGAGTGGGTGAATCCTACGGTGGGGTTCAGGGAGGCGCTCCTTCTGCAAATGTAGCCACACTTTGTCGTCCACCTGGAAGCTGTTTTGTACCCGATACTGATCATGCCACTACTTGTACTTAGCATTGTATTTTTCCATTATATCATGAACCTATTGGAGAATGTGCTGAACTCACTCAATGAAGTTGTTTTCCTTGGAAAATTCAAACTAGACATGTGTTGAATCAGGCTGAGTAGCTGTAGATGGCATGGCTACATCAATGGGACATAGTGGCTAGAATCCCAAGCCCACCTGAAAGGGGTTGTGGTAGGTTGAGCTATGGAGGGCCCGGTTATAGGTATTTCATAAATACGGGAGGCTTTCATCCCATGTGCGTGGATTCTTTGAGTTGTACATGCACAAAAGGTGTATGATCATCTTGTTAACAATCTCTATCTAGCCATCGGTCTGGGGATGGAAGGCTATGGACTTTGTGACCTTGGTGTCTAGCATTAACCATACGCTAGACCATAATGTACTATGCAACCTATTTTCTCATTCTTATATTATAAATTGTGGGATCCCAAAGTGTACTCACACTCGTTTAAAGAAGAGTTTAGCAGTGGTTTCTACTGTGATATTCTTCTTGCAGGCCGCCGTGATGGTCATATTTGAGAATATGTCGACGACCATGAATACACAGTCATTTCCATGCTTAGTAGAAGGAAGGCCTGACATGTAATCCATGGAGATGGATTCCCAAGGTCGACTAGGGATAGGAAATAAAGTATAGAGGCCTTGCTTCTTGATGGATGGTTTGGAAATGGCATAGGCAGTGCAGGATAGGATGTACTTACCGACGTCCTGTCGAAGGTTCAACCTATAGAAATACTTCTGCAGTACTGCCACTATTTTCTCGGCCCCAAAATGCCCAGCAACCCAACTATAGTGCGCTTCCCAAATCATCTTGGCATGCTCACTTGAAAGAAAAAAAGTTGTCCCATGTGACATAGTAGTGCATCTGGAGGTGAAAATTTGGAACTTGGTATCCCTCCAAGAGTGTCTTTTATGTGTTGCTGAATTTTGGATTGCTCTTGTAGAGAAGCATCCAATCAGAAGTATCATGCCCACAAGAGTTAAGCACGGTGCTTATCGCCACAATCGGTGGTCGGATGAGGTAGTATACAACATTATTGGTGCTTCCCTTCTTGTACTTGATGTTCAAATGAAACTATTGTAGATATGTAGACAAGTTTTGATGGAGATCGTTTTGTAACTTCCCTTGTGTCTGTATGAACTACAGGGGTCAGTGGTCTGTGTGGATGATAGTTTCCTTCCCCAAAATGTAATGCTTCCATTTGTTGGGGCTCAGACCTTGAAGGTCCTTAATTTTGGTAACTCCACGGTTTTGGTGCGAAGCTTGTAAGCAGAGTTGCGGTCCGAAATAGTCTTAGGGGTTTCGGGGTTGGGTTGAAGCCCCTCTTTTTGTAAATAACCCATGGTTTAAACCCATGGTTTTTAAGCCCATGGTTTAAGCACATGGTATTGTAATAGTGCACTTGTATAAATAGGCACTTATGTAAAGGAGAAAATAGCTTTTTTGAAGGTTTTTGTATGATGACAATTTGATGTGAAGAAGCTAAGGCCTATTTTTAGGTTTAAGGTTAAGTCCCAGCTGAGTGCATGGACGACCTCTGCAGCTGAGTGCGCAGAGGGTTTTGGAAGGAAGGTTCGGCAGCTGAGTGTGCAGCTTTGGGTTGTTGAGAAGATCTGCAGCTGAGTGCGCAGATCAGAACTGTGTGTTTTGTAAAGTGCTGAATATAAAATGTAGTTCTGTGGACGTAGCCCCTACACTGGGGGTGAACCATGTATATCTTGTGTTGTGGTGGTTCTTGTTATTTTGTTCCTGTTATGTTTTATGCATTTGATAAGTAGATGAATGATAAAGTAAGATAACTATTAAGTACTAACTTCACTTTGAATTCCCAGTTAAGGGTTAAGCAAGTAACTGTCCTTTTATCTAAACTGTGAATCTATTTAAGTGAATATCGAAGCTCTGTATTGTATGCTTATTCTTTGTTAAGGCTAAAGGTACAGTAATATCCCTCTTTTGCCTGCAGAAACCTGATTCTGCGGCACCCCATAGCTGTTTCGGGTGAGACTGCAACCTGTTCGCAGGTTGTTGCCGAAAGGGCCAACACTGTGGGTCTCTTTGTTGGTGCGAAGATAAAAGTATAAGAACCCGGGTCTGCTAGATCCCTCTTGAAGCAGATACTGGTTCAACCGGCAACGGAACCAATTTGTTGGGTCCGTTGCCGGTTGAACCAGTATCTGCTTCAAGAGGGATCTACGTCGTACCTGGAGGGATATGTTTTGGAGGCCCTCAATAAAAGAAATTATTGACTGGATTGAAGATACTTATCTAAAATTTGTTGAACAAGAGAATAAGGACCCTCATCGTCGCTCAGACAACTTCTTGCAAAGGTACATTTTTACTGATAATTATGAAATTTTATTTGGTAGTATCCACATAGAATTGCACCAGTGGTTATCCAGGTTAACAGAAAGAAAGACAAACTTCAAAGAAGATCAGTCTCCATACTGGACCCCTAAAAGAATTAAGCTGTTGAAAAATACGAACAACGCGGTATCAAGAGTTGTTGACTTCTAGACAACGCGAACCCTTGAAGCATTTGTGACAGAGTTCGCTATCGACACACATACTTCTTTCAGCGAAGTAGAAAAAAAGTTCTTCAAAGGACCAAGGGGTAAGTACCTAAATTCATTAAGTCTGAAAATTAAAATTCTCTTGGCTGAGAAAGGAATATTGCTTATCGAATCAGATTGCTAGATTTATTTCTACTAACCTATGTTTGAAAGCGAAAGTGACTTCGACGAGCAAAGTGGTTTGCTTCGCAATGGTAAAAGATACAAGAGAACTTTTGGATCCCATACCCTAGGCCAGAATACCAATTATACCCCATTAATTCCAAAAGAATCTGAATTTGAAGAAACCCCTTTTGTTAGAAACCCTCCTATAACTCCTCAGCGCAGATCTGTTATCCCTAAGAACCTTTCACAGTCTGAAAGTAACCCTAGCCCAAGTAGTCCTGTCACAGGTCAGTCTACCTCAGAAATTTCCCTTCCTCCTGTTACCAGTCTTCCCCCTCCTCCTCCCCCTCCTCCCCCCCTTGATCCACTATGGCCCATATGAATGATGATATCAAGCTCCCAATTTTTAAAGGAATTGGATCAGAGGATCTAGAGCAGTTTTGGTTCTTATGCGAAGATGTTTGGACTACTAAGAATATTATGGATAAAAATACAAGAAAAGCGCAGCTGGTCACCTCTTTCAGAGACCGATATTTGACCTGGTTTATGAAGTTTTCCAGTACTCAGAACTGTATCTTGGCTGATATTAAAAAAGCAATGATCAAAGAATTCAAGAAGCCTAAATCAGAGTCACAGTGTATAACTGAACTAAAAGAAATTCAGTAGAAGTGAGGTGAATCAGTTTGGGACTTTGATCAGAGGTTCAAGGTTCTGTTGGATCAAGTTAGTTTCACTATTGGACCAGAACAGCATAAATAATGGTTCATTGTAGCACTATTGCCTCATATCAGGACTCCACTTATGCAACAGAAGGTTGCTGATCAGCAAGAGGCGTTGGAAATTGCTATGAAACTTGAAACAACTCCTATTGGAGATAATTATGGAATAGCCCAAATACAAGCACAGTTAGTAGAAATGGATTTGGAGCTTCGCGACATGAAAAAAGGGAAATCTATTCGCGAAGAGGTTTGGTGTACACGATGTAAGATAGAAGGTCATGACAAAGAACAATGTCCTGCATTAAGTGTAATGTCCCGGTTTTGACCCCGTTACATTAGATGTATATGATGTATATATTGTAATGATCATGGTGTGGAGTTAAAGGACAAGGCCCCACCATTGATCGGTAATGCTATGTTTTGGATTCAAATTGTCACCGATGGTATATCGGGGCATGCGGCATATATTATGTTGGTCATCATGTAAATTTGCATCTATAATTAATTAAATGAACACAACCAGCTACGATCACGGTAACTAAATCGAAAGGGGCATGATTTTCACAAGGATAAGGATATGGGGAAAATCCAAAATGTCTATGAGAAGACCCATCAAGCTGTCAACTACCTTTCTTGTCTTTTTCCCCAATCATTTATTTCTGCCAAAATGTGGTTGAGTTAGTTATTGCATGGAATGGGAAGAGTATGGGCAAAAAATTCGAATTGGGCAGAGAACCATTTTTTGAAAAACGTGTTCTGACTTCCTTGGCAAGGAAAATGCCCAAAAATGTATGCCATTATGCCATGCATCCACGTTTTCCATTTTTCCTCACCATTCTCCTTCACGTTGGGGATTTTGGGGAGCAGCTGGAGTTTTTCCTGTTTTTTTCATTCCGCGTTTTTGGTGGTTGGCTTCATTTTTCCCATGGATGGGAGGTCGTTTTTGTAGTGCTTGGGATTGGGTTGTTTTCCTCACGTTTTTGGAGCTGCTGGTGCATTTTCCATTCACGTTTTTGTAGCTTCATGTGTTTTTACCATGGCTGTGAAGGGCCATTCATGTTTTTGGCTGTCTCACCAACTATTGGTCTCACGCACAGACTATTTGAGGCATTTTTCCCTGCTGTGAGTTGTGCTCACTGATAAGATTTAGGACTGTGTGTTTTCCCCCATGTTGTGAGTCGTTTTTGCTGTTACGTTTGGGGACTGTTGTAGATGGGTTGAAGTCATTTTTCCCTGGTTTAAGCTGTAATAGCTAAATTAATTGCCGGAGTGCAATGGTTGGTCTTCGGACTGTGAGAGGAGCAGAGATGTTGGCTTATATTTTCTTGATAAACCTGGTGGCTAGAAACCACACAGACAGAGCTAGAGGGCTGGCCTTCTTCTCCATCACCCCTGAATAGCACTGGAAGGGAATGCAGGGCCTGAGGGACTGTGTAGCAGAGAAGGGACTGATTCCTTGTGTTGGGTGTGGATGGGTGTCTTAGAGGTCAAGATAGTTCTAGTGTAGGTGTTCTTGGCTCTGTAATGAGCTCACCAGCTCAGCAAATTGCCTTCATCAGCTCCTTAATGGCCTGATAAACCCAACTTTGTTGGCTTGGCTATGTGTTTTGTGTATCCTGGCTATGTGTAAGCTTGTTAGTTCCCTAATTCCTTGGAGAATCATGCCCAGCTTGGGGGTGGCAGTGCTGCTGAGAGATTAAGGATCACGCTGGCCTATGGTTGGGTGGAACGTTGCAACGACGTAGCTGGTTGCAGAAGAAGTTCTTCATAAGATAAGTGCTCTGTCCATTTTACTTCTGCAACTGTAAATTCTGTTAATGAAAATGAAATGAACATGTTGAAAGAATGCTTCTTGGAATGTATGATGTTTCCGCTGTGTCTAATATATAATTGCATCTGTGCATGATAATTTATCATATGTGCATAATTAAGTTCAATGCATACGTTTAAGCCTTCTATTTCCAGCAATTTTTAAGCCTGTACATGTTCATGGACGGTTAGCTCGGTCTGATAAAGCTAGTAGTCGCGTCCTCTACGCCGGTCGGAGGCATGGGGACGTGACAGCAAGAAATTATTTGAATACTGGTGCACCGAACCCGTTTAACCCTAATGTCCTATATTGTGATATCTATAGAACAACTGGCTAGCATCGACTTGACGATTGCTATCTACTGCAGAGATATGTTCAAGTACCTAAGAATCCCTACTGCAAGTTCTGTAAGTCAATTGGACACAATGAAGATGAATGTCACAGCTTTGACCTCATGAGAGAGCGAACCTATGATGTTTATAGGGTACAACCCGATGCATAAGGCAATGATGGATATGGTTACCATAGTAGTACATCAGGTCGAGGTAATTTCAGAGGTTGTGGTTGTGGTGGTATGACTGGAAGAGGTCGAGGCCAGGTTATTTTCTATAACTGTAATCAGGCAGGACATGTGGCTAGAGACTGTCAGAACCCAACTACGACATGTCGATATTGCAGAGCAGTAGATCATGTGATTGAGAAATGCCCACAGTTGATAGCCAAGATACAAGAAAGAAATGGTGCTCCTACTCAGAATATTCAAATGATTTCTGTAGAGAAAAGACCTTTCCCAACCGTTAACGTTGTTACAAGAAGTGGAGCTACAACGCAAGTGCAGAATAAGGACAAACAGCTTGACGAGGCTTGGGTCCGCAAGACCCCAGAAAAAATCCCAGCCTTCGATGTTGGAAGAGAAAAAGGAACATTTATGGAAGCTAAAAAATACTTTGCTGATCCGAGAACATCAATAGCAACTACACAACAGCATCAACAGCAGTTACAGTTTCAAGAAGCTTCGCCAGATCAAGTAAGTACACTAACATCATTTTTACAGAGTTGTATGGAGCTATTAAGAAATCAGAATGCTTTGAATGAGTTATAGAAAGTTATTCAGTCTTGTGAACCTCAGTGAAGCTCTGATAGAGGGAAAACTGTTAATAGAGTTAGAAGGACTGGAAGAGAAATGAGATTGCATGCTCAGATAGGAGATTATGACATGACTGATATCATTTTAGACCTAGGATCAAAAGTGAATGTCCTAACTAAGAAGACATGGGAACAAATGGGAAGACCTACGCTTGAATGGTCCCCTATACAGTTGAGATTAGCCAATCAGTAGAATATTGTGCCCTTGGGAAGATTCCCTAGTGTACCAGTGGACACTGATGGAGTTAGTACCTTAGTATATTTTGAAGTCATTGAAATAATCGATGATAGCAACCCTTATCTAGCATTGCTAGGAATTGAATGGGAAATAGACAATTATGCAGTAATCAACCTTAAGAATAGACAGATGACTTTTGAAGGAAAAGGCTTGAGAGTCATAGTACCGTTGGACCCTTCTCAAGAAGAAAGGTATACAAATCCAGTCAGAGATGAAGATCAGGATGTTTTGGATCATATTTACAACATCACAGCTAAAGAAGAAGACTATGTTAACCCTACTACTGAAGGTATAATGGATTGGTAGTGTGACAGTTCTTGCATGATTGATTCGGACGAAGGCCTAGAGAATTGGCAAAATAGACTTTATGAGCTACATGGACATCGATGTGCAAGAATTACCAAGTCTATCAGATGGGTTGGCTCACAGCCAAGAATCTTACCTACTTTTGATGGCTTGATAGACCCAGAAGATTTTATTGTACAATTCTCAGAACAAGTACCAGATTCACAGAAAATGGAGACTCTAGATTTAGTATTCATAGCCATAGCTGCCAAATGGTGGAATGGTCATAAAAAGTATATTCATAGTTGGAGAGCTTGTCAAAATTTTCTTCGCCTGAGATTCATGGATCAACCTCAGGAGGTACGAAGCAGATTTAATGGTAAGACTAGCCCTCAGGAACATTTGGAGCAGTGTTATGAAACATGGAAGCATGTACCTTGTGAAGAATGGGTACATAGGTTTGTACACACTTTGGAACCTGTAGCAAAGAATTGGTATGCGGAGGTGGAGCTTCATCATGGTAGTGTAAGTTGGGCTAGCCTTATCAATAGTTTTGTGCTCACATTTTCTATTAATGAGGATTTCCCTGCTTTGGACGCAGCTATTAGGTTGATCCATACTAAGGTGTTTGATGATAAATAAATAGCTGAGCACCAACTTGATTGGAAGGAACAAGAAGCTAATGGAGTAGAATGTTATAACCTTGCCATTGATGAAGACGATGACCCTCACAACATTAATATTGCTAAATCAGAAGGACATTGCGAAGTACATGGACCAGTAGTCGAATCACCTGAAGTAACTCAGCCCTTGAAAACAAGGAAAGTTAACATTGGATCAGAATAAATGCCTAAGTATGCTACCATTGGAGATTATTGGGATGAAGAAATGGTAAGCAAAGTGACTGAAATCCTCCATGAGTATCAGGACTTATTTCCGATGAAGTTCTCAGAAATGAAAGGTATCCTTGGTGATATAGGAGTGATAAAAATCCCTTTGAAAGTTGATGCAAAGCCTGTGGAGCAACGCCCTTATAGGCTGAATCCTAAGTATAAAGAAAAATTCAGGATGGAGCTAGATAAGATGCTTGCTGCAGGAATCATTGAGCCTGCCGAAGAGTTCGAATGGGTCAGCCCTATGGTGGTACAAGAAAAGAAGACCAAGGGAGAAATTAGAATTTGTGTTGATCTAAGGAAGCTGAATGATGCCTGTTTACATGATCATTTCCCTACTCCCTTTACAGATGAAGTTTTAGACAATGTCGGAGGTCAAGAAGTGTATTCTTTCACTGATGGATTTCCAGGTTACCATCAGATCATAATTGCTCTAGAGGATCGACATAAAACAACCTTTGCTACAGAAATGGGATCTTTTCAGTATACTGTTATGCCCTTTGGATTGAAGAATGCACCTACTATGTTTTCCAGAGTAGTCATATCTACATTTAAGGAATTTATTCATAAGTTCTTGGAAGTTTACTTTGATGATTGGACTATCTTTGGTTTATTGAAAGATCATATAGCCAGTTTAAGAATTATGCTGGACAAGTGTAGACAGCATCAGATTTCATTGAACCTAAAGAAGTGTATCTTTTGTGCACCTTTTGGAATTCTGCTAGGTCACATTGTATGCAAGCAAGGATTGATGGTGGATCCTGTGAAGATAGCCATTATTGTGAACTTACCACCTCCGAAGTCTGTTAAGCAACTTCACACTACACTTGTTCATACTGGATATTAAAGGAAATTCATTAAAGGATATGCTCAGATTACAGCCCCTATGGAAAAGAAATTGAAGAAAGATATTAAGTTTGAATGGACACCTGAATGTCAAGAAAGCTTGGACATTTTGAAAGAAAAGATGGTAACTGTCCCTGTCTTAGTATTCCTTGACTGAAATAAGGAGTTTCATGTTCATGTCGATGCATCCTCCATTGCTTTAGGTGTAGTATTGGCTCAGTCAGGTGAAGGTAATATTGATCACCCTATTGCTTTCGCAAGTAGAAAATTGTCCACAGTAGAAAAGAATTATACTACGATAGAGCGAGAAGGTCTAGCCATGGTTTATGCCTTGCAGAAGTTTCGACATTATTTGTTAGGATCTCATTTTAAGACGTTCACTGACCATTCTGCTTTTAAGTATTTGGTTAACAAGCCTGTGTTAGGTGGAAGGATATGCAGATGGCTGATTTTGTTTCAGGAGTATGACTTTGAGATCATAGTTAATCCAAGAAGACTTAACCTGGGACCTGACCACTTGTCGAGGCTCAAGTCGGGAGAAGAGCCCACTAGTTTGGATGAAGGTCTTCCTGATGCCCAGTTGCTTGCCATCCAGATGGTTGATGACTATTTTTAGGATATTGTTCAGTACTTGTCTATAGGGTTTGCACCCTATGAGATGAAAACATAGCAGAAGAAGCAGCTAGTGGTTAGAGCAACTGAATTTACCTTGATAGCAGGACAGCTATATAAGATGGGACCAGATGAAATACTGCGCAGATGTGTCTTGGAGCATGAAAAGCCACTGATTTTGGCTGAGGCACATTCTAGTGCAGCAGGAGGTCATTATGTAGGAAAAGCTATGGCACAAAAGATTCTGACAGCTAGATTGTGGTGGCCTATGATTCATAAGGATGCAAGAGAGTATTACCATAGCTGCGATATCTGTCAGAGGATAGGAAAAACATCCAGGAGGGATGAGATGCCTCTGGTTCCACAGGTAACTTTACAAGCATTTGACAAGTCGGCTATTGATTTTGTTGGACCAATCAATTCCCCTGCAAAGAAATCTAGAGCAAGATACATTATTACAGCAACTGATTACCTTACTCGTTGGGCCGAAGGTCAACCAATCAAGGACTGTAGTGCTGCTACAGCTGCGAAGTTCATATTTGATAATATTTTGTCCAGGTTTGGGTGTCCTAGAATTCTTATGAGTGATCAAGGATCACATTTTCTGAATAAGACTATTGAAGCATTGACCGAAGAATTTCAAGTATATCATCAAAAGAGTACTGCCTACCATCCTCAAGCAAATGGAACTGTCAAAGCCTTTAACAAGATTCTTAAGCACGCTCTGATGAAGGTTTGCAATGTTAACAGAAATGATTGGGATCTTAGAATTCCAGTAGTATTATGGGCTTATAGAACCACTTGCAAGAAGTTAACAGGCCATACACCTTTTAGGATGGTATATGGACAAGAAGCAGTTATGCCCATGGAGTACATTGTTTCTAGCCTTAGAATATATGCCTTCACAGGGATGGATGATACAGCTATGTTGAATGAAAGGCTGACGAGGATACTGGAACTAGAAGAAGACAGATTTATTGCAGGTTTCCAGCAGCAAGTGCAGAAAGCTAGAGAAAAATCATGGCATGATAGACACATTAAGAAGAAGCATTTCAAGAATGGTGATCTTATGCTCTTGTATGACAGTAAATTCATGAAGTTCCCAGGTAAGTTCAAGACACATTGGAAAGGACCTTACATAGTTCAGAAAGTTACCGATGGTGGTGCAGTTCAGTTAGCTAAATTGAATGGAGAAATTTTTCCCTCCATGGTGAATGGAAGTAGATTAAAGAAGTACAGGGATGGGCCTGTACCCCCCTGACCCAAAGTAATAGCAAAAAGAAGAGTCTAAGTACCAAGAATAGTTGAAATTGGGTACTAGACTATAATGAAGCTGTTCTCAGAGAATATTTGGCAGATTGTGGAAGTGTCGAAGGTTGTGGAAGAAAACTCTGTCGTGGTTCGAAGCTCGAAGCTCTGTCGAAACTGGTGTCAGGATGTGTTGAAGTTGAAGTTAGTGGTTGTGCCGAAGGAGAAAGGTGTGTCGAAGCTTAAAATGCAATCGTTGGAAAAAAATCAGATTTGGCAGCACCGGTACGTTAACTGTATTAATTTCCTATAATGATGATATTTTGAGAAATCCAGCACCGTTTGGACAAGATCTATAGCTGCTCTGTCAGATTTGGTGTCTTTAATGCACAGTTATGGTAGAAATCGTTGTTGGATTCCATAAGAAGCCACCCAAACCTATGAATTTTTCATTACGCATTTTCTTGAGTTGAGTCCATGTCAGCTGATCGTGAAGTCCAAAAATTGTTGAGTGAATTTAGAGAGAGGGGTCTGCAGAACCTTATGATAAACCCACTTGCATCTGCACCTCACGAAGAAACTCCCCCAGCACCAAATCAGCCAATGCAGACACAATCAACCAAAAAGAAATTTAAGGCAGAAGTTCATTCGAAGCAGAACGAAGAAAGACACAAGCCATCATGACAGACACCAGAGGATCCCGTGATGAATCCTCCTGGAGAATTCGAAGACTTTGGTGAGGATGAGAACGTTGCACTGTAGTGTCCACCATATATTCCACTTGTTCAACTAGGATTTTAGCCACCTCGGCGGATATCCAAGTTCATGTTACACACCCCTTCACTGCCACAGGGTGTGCAGTTGGTCGGAACGATGATAGGAAAGACAAACCAACTCAAGTATGCAGACCACAATACAAATGATCATGGAAAATTTCCGCAGTTCGCACCTGGGAAATACTTGCACTCTGTCCATTATCCAGAGGCCGGTACGATGCTACTGGAAGTGAAACAGTGGGCTACTAGCTTGTTGAAGATGCTAAATGTCCCCCACTTTGGTCACAGCATGCAGGTTACCATGGTGGTCAAGAAGCTATTAGCGTTGGTGCATGATGGGCACCTATGGATAGGAAGCCAAAAATAGCTATTGATGGAGAACTAATTCATAGGATTACAGGCTTGCTGAAGGAAGGGCCTGATCCTGGGATTGAGTTTGTCGAAAAACACGAGGATACAAAGCTGGCACAGCACATGAAAGACTGCTTCGGCCTAACGAAAGGAAAGTGAGGGTATCAAACCTCGACAATTCGGCACCAAAACATTCGCTTCGTCGTAGAGCTCCTAGCATGAAAATTAATGCAAAAGTGCAAACCGAATGAAGTACCTACCCTGATTATCAGTATTGTTGTGAACTGTGCCGAAGGATACAGTTACAAATGGGCAGAATACATTGCTAGGGAGTGTTGGGATAATAGGGCAGACCTGGGGTTCACCTTTTAACTTCGCACCAACAAAAGACCCACAGTGTTGGCCCTTTCAGCAGCAGCCTGCGAACAGGCTACAGTCTCACCCAAAATAGCTATGGGGTGCCACAGAATCAGGTTTTTGCAAGCAAAAGAGAGAATATTACTGTACCTTTAGTATTTAACTATTAATAATCACTTAACACTATGCTGTATTATCGATTATGCAACTTCGCGATTAGTTAAACAAACAGTTACTTGCACAGCGCTTATCTGGGAATTCACAGTGAAGCTATTTATTAACAGCAATCTTACTTTATCAGTTATTTACTTAACAGTGCATAAAATATAATAACAAATCACACAAATGAACCACAACACCAGATATCACGTGGTTCACCCCCAGTGTAGGGGTTACGTCCACAGAACTGCGCTTTATTTAGCTCTTTACAACTAAAACGACAGTTCTGATTTGCGCACTCAACTGCAGATCCCTTCAGTCCTCAAAGCCGTGCACACAGTAGAAGGCCTCTGCGCACATAGCTGCAAATCTTCCTTTTCACCAAAAACCCCTCTGTGCACACAGCTGCAGAGGTCGTCCACGCACACAGCTAGGACTTAGCCTTCTTACAAAACCCTTATACAATCTCTTATCTTTGCATTACATTAGCTTAATAAGATAATCATTCAATACCTAACCCCCCTTATTTACATAAGTGCCTATTTATATAGCGCACTGTTACAAAACCATGGATTTACACCATGGGTGCCCAAAACCCTAACCCTAGATTTAACCCAAGGGTTAATTACAAAAAGGGGGTTCGACCCACCCGCGACACCCCTAAGACTATTTTAGGTTGTAACTCCACTTACACTTCCTCAAAAACCACGGAGTTACCAAAACTAAGGACCTTTAGGGTCGGAGCCCCAACAGGCCCCTAAGACTCACTTGTGGCCCGTCCCAGGGCACTCTGCGACTCTTCTGGTGGGAGAATATTCTTTGTAAGGATATGGAAACGACTGTTGAGGCTGTGTATAATGTCATCAGTTGCTTTCTCTTTTTCCACCAATTCTTGTAACACTGAGGATGATACTTCATTATCCTTTTCCTGCGCAAATGTATCATAGATCTTCAAAATTTTGAGCTAACTCTCCGCAGCATTGCTCAATTCCAATGCTTCATCGACAAGTGGTTGTAGCAAATTTTCCAGTAGTGTTACCTTCATTCTGCAGGAGTCGATTTCTTGCTGGAGCTCCTTGCTCCGCTTCACCTTAGCCATTTTCTGCATAGGAGGGAGAGTCTTAATTTCTGCTCTGACTGCATCTAATTCTGCCTATCGCAGATTGATGGTTTCTTGTACCTTACCTATATTTGGATGGTCCTGTAGATTTTCCCATGCTTCAATACTGTTTTCTAGCAGCTTTACTGCGCTGCCCACAATATCTGATATTTTTGCTACTGAGGCCCGGATGTCCCTGTGGTGTTGTTCTTGGACCTCAGGTGGAGTTTCTGGAGGGATGCGAAGTTGAAGCTCCGCGATCTGATTCTGGTGTTCTGTTTTTACCTTTTCAATTTCACTGCGATAATGTTGGGCGTAGTCACCTCAACTTGGAAATTCTTTGCTCTGGTTCCTCTTCGTCTTGGATGTCAAAGTCAGGAAGACTCCGACATGCCTCATCTAGCGCTCGCGCTAGTGTAGCTCTTTTCTGTTCATCCTCTTTCTTCTTTTGCGCCACTTCTTCCAGCCTTGCTGTGAGATTCTGGCTTTGCTTCATGGTGTCTTCCAACTGTATTTGGGAGTAGTGATCTCATGCGTGGATCTCCTTCGTGATGGCTAACTGGTAGAGGTGCAATTCTGTCATAGACAGCTTGGTATAATCGATTCCAACTGTCATACTCATCTGCGGTCGGGAATCTGCATCAGTCAGTATTAGAGCTACGCTTGACACTTAGCCCCTGTTATCTCTGGTTGGCCATTGCCTCATATCCTGCTGCACGGATGCTGGGGTACTACTTGTCTCTGTATTAGTCACTGATTTTGTTACTAGCTCTTTCAGCTCTGACACCCTATTTGCTACGCCCGTGAGCGCAACAAGATGCACATCCGCGAACTGTGACCACTTTTGAGTTAGTGTTTCAGTAGACCTGTCAATATCTTGCTCAAGCTCTTCCAGCGACACAGTGGCTCCTTCATCTAGATTTTTATCCTTCGACGCTTTTGTCTTCTTGCGGGACTGAGGCTTGTTTACCTCCTCTACCTCTGGCGATTTGTGCTTATTTGATCGATTAAGATCTGATAGAGTTTTGGCCAACTCTTCATCCTCTTCTTCGTGGTCACCATCTCCACCTTGGTCGTTTCCCTCTTGCTGCGAGTCACTTAGGTCTTCACTGTCTTCTAGTGGGTTTTGCTGCTGTGCCTGACTGGTACCTGCGCCTGTCTGGGTAACAAGGGGAACTGGAATGGTGGGTTTTTTTCCTGCATCTTTCAACCAGTCAACCGACCACTATTGAACTATGCCCAAGATGTCTGGTTTGGTTACTACATATGGTAACTTAAACCACTGATGTGTTGGATCTGCACGGGCTTGAATGAAAACATGATGCATATCGGCACTGAAGTTCGCGACACCTTCATGTTGAGAGAATAGCTCATTGGTCAGTCATGGTATTCGCAAGATCTCGTAGTGAATACTCATGCCATAAAAGGTGAAAATAGTGTTCATCATCTATTGAGATGTTTTGTCTGGTGACATCCAGAGGGATGCGTATCTTACTACACCCGGCATGCCTAGGGGTGCCTCCACGAACTGAGCTTCAGTGGGTTGTTTCCACCCAATTAGTGCAATAAGTATTAATAGCTAGGAATAATGAAAAGGTATACCTTTTTCCTGCGCATCACAGGCATCTTCCAGGAATTCCCTCGCCAGATATGTGGACCAGTTGTAAGTGTACCCCTCAGCGCAGTTTATAGCGATTCTGATAACTGGGGTAGGAACTTCAATGGGCCTGCACTTTCGCAGGAGTTTGTACGCTAAGAGCTCAGCAGTGAAGTGGATGTTCTGGTCCTCAATCGTGGAAGTGTGGTACCCTTGTTTCCCCTTGGTCAGGTCGAAACGGTCCTTCATGCTCTGCGCGAACTTCGTATCCTCGTGTTTTGACAAAAATTCAATGCTCGGATCAGGTCCTGCTATCAGTAAGCCTGTGATCTTATGAATAAGCTCGGCATTAATAGGAATTTGCTTGTCTCCTATCCACAAGTGGTCATCATGTACTAATGCTAACAGCTACTTAACCACGACGGTCACCTGTGTGCTGCGCCCAAAATGAGGAACGTCAAGAATTTTTAGCAGGCTGACTGTGGCCAAGCCGGCAGCCCACTGTTGCACTTCCAAGAGTGTCACACCACTATCTGGGTATTTGATGTGATGCAAGTATTGAGTAGGTGCAAACTGTGGAAACTTGTTATGATCATTTGTGTCATGGTTGGCATACTTAAGCCGGTCTATCTTTCCTGTCATGGCTCCAACCAGCTGTACACCTGGTGGCAGCGAGGGTGTGCTTAATGTAAACTGCTTTGTCCGCCGGGGTGGATGGATGCCTGGATGAACGGGATGGAGATACGATGGCCGCAGTGGCTTAATGTGCTCATCTTCTTTAGTCGAAACCTGTGCTGATCTAGGCAGGTCCATCTGGTGAGTCCTTGATGTTTTCCCTGATTGTCTGTGTCGGTCTTTGTTCCATTTAGAATGAACTTCAGGTTTAAACTTTTCCTCGCAGACCGTGTCTGCATCGGCCGCGGTGGGGATGGGTGAGCTTCTTCATGGGGTACAGAGATATGTGGGGGGTCAGAACAATTCTGGAGACCCCTCTATTCGAACTCTCTTACTAGATCCTAAATCTCTCGCTCGTCTGTCATGGGTTCACTCTTAAGTGTCAAGGAAATGCAGAATGCAATTTTTGCCAACTTAGGGATCTTCTTATACACTTTATCAATAAAATCTGTTAGGACGATGCATTTAAGGCACCAAATTCGATAAAAATATTGTTCGACCGGTACTGGATTTTCCCTGATCTCACTAGTATAGACAATTAAGGTAATTAAAGTGCCCATGCCGCCAATTCAGCTATTTTCCAACGGCCAAATTTTGAGCTTTGCCGCATTTTTGTGCTCCAGCAAAATCACTTTCTTAGCTTTGTCACAACGGGAAGTATTGGCACAACATTGCTCCGCCGTCTATCTTGGTAAGATATGCGACATAACTGCTAGGTTTGGTGCACTAACTTCTTGGTTCTGCTCCTTAGTTTGGTACTCAGTTCTTTCTTAATCATCCACTGCCTTGTCATGGATCAGTCTGACATCTGTATCTAAAGTAGGGAAAACTTCGTTAATAGAAAATGTAAGCATAAAACTATCAACAAGATCATCCCAACTTACAGTACCGTGTCGAAGCTCGACCTCCGTATACCAGTTTTTTGCTATAGGTTCCAAAGTGTGCACAAACTTATGCACCCATTCCTCATGAGGTACATGTTCCCATGCTGCATAACATTGCTTCAAATGTTCCTGAGGACTATTCTTCCCATTGAACTTGCTTCGCACCTCTTGAGATTGGTCTATGAATCTGAGGCGTAGAAATTTCTGGAAATCTTCCCAACTGTGAATATACTTCCTCTGGCCTTTCCACCATCTCGCTGCTATAGCTTTTAATGCTGCTTCCAGAGTCTGCATTCTCTGTGATTCTGGCACTTGTTCTGAGAACCGCGCAATGAATTTTCCTGGATCTGTCAACCCATCATATGTAGGCAAGTCTCTAGCCTGTGCACTAAGGCATCTAAGAGATTTGGTAATTTGTGCGCACCGATGGCCATGTAACTCATATAGTCGATTCTGCCAACTCTCTAGACCATCATCTGAGTCAGACATGCAGGAGCTATCACATTTCCAATCCATTACACCTTCGGCATTAGGCTTGACATAATATTCTTCTTTAGCTGTGATATTATAGATGTGGTCCAGAATATCCTGATCTTCCTCTCTGACTGGCTCCGTATATCTTTCTCCTTGAGAAGGATCCAATGGTAGTATAGCTCTCAATCCCTTCCCTTCAAAATTCATTTGTCTCTTTTTAAGATTGATAACTGCATCACTATCTATTGCCCACTCAATTCCTAGCAAAGCTGGATAGGGGTTACTGTCATCAATGATATCAATAACTTCAAAGTCTGCTACAGTACTAACTCCATCTATATCCACTGGTACCCAAGGAAATATTCCTAAGGGTACAATCCTCTGCTGATTGGCTAGTCTCAACTATATAGGTGACCAATCAAGGGTAGGTTTTCCCATTTGTTCCCATGTTTGCTTAGTTAAAATATTGACTTCAGAACCCAGATCTAAAATAATATCCTTCATGTCATACTCTCCTATCTGAGCATGTAGTCTCATCTCTCTTCCAGTTCTTCTAACTCTACTAACAGCTCTGTCGCTATCAGGACTTTGATGAGGTTCACAAGACTGAATAACTTTTTGTAATTCATTTAAGGCATTCTGATTTCTTAGCAATTTGATGCAACTCTGTAAAAACGATGACAGAGTACTTACTTGGCCTTGCGAGTCTTCCTAGGATTGCAGCTGCTGATGCTGCTTGTTTGGTGCTGGTAAATATGAATCAACAAAGTCTTGTCTAGCCTCCAAAAAAGTTTCTTTTTCTCGTTGAACATCAAATGCTGGAGTCTTCACTATGGCCTTGCGGACCCAAGCGTCATCAGGCTGCTTCGTCGGACACTACGCATCTGTTGTAGCTCCACTTCTTGTAACCACATTAATAGCTGGGATTGGTCGTGGCTCAACAGCAATCAATTGGACACTCAGACTAGTTTTATTGTTCCTTTCTTGAATTTTAGCTAGCAACTGTGGGCACTGCTCGATGACATGATCGACTGCTCTGCAGTATCAGCATGTCGTGGTTGGGTTTTGACAGTCTCAAGCTAGATGTCCTGCCTGATTGCAGTTATAGCAAATAACTTGACCTCGACCTCCTCCAGGCATACCACAACCATGGCCTCTAAAATTGCCTCGACCACCTCGGTAACCATATCCATCATTGCCTTGTGCATCCGGGTAGATCCTATAAGTGTCGTAGGTCCGCTCCCTCATAAGGTTGAAGCCCTGACATTCATATTCATTGTGGCCTACTGACTTACAGAATTTACAGTAAGGGTTCTTCGAGACTTGAACATACCTCTGTAACAGATAGCAGTCTTCTGGTCAATGCTGGCCAGTAGTTCAACAGATCTCATAGTACAGAACACTAGGATTCAGCGAGTTTTGTGCGCCAGTATTCAAATAGTTTCTCAGCGTCGGACACTGGTCCTTGTCGTGGCCTTCTGTTCGATAATATATACACCATACCTCTTCGCGGGTAGATTTCCCTTTTTTCATGTCGCGAAGCTCTAAATCCATTTCCGCGATCTGCGCTTGAATTTGAGCTATGCCAGAATTATCTTTGACAGGTGCGGTTTCAAGCTTTATGGCAATCTCTAAGGCCTCTTGCTGATCAGCAACCTTCTGTTGCATGAGTGGAGATCTGATGTGAGGTAATAATGCTGCAATAAACCACTCCTTATGTTGTGCTGGTCCAATCGTGAAGCTAACTTGGTCAAGCAGAAATTTGAATCTCTGATCAAATTCCCACATAGATTCACCTCGCCGCTGCTGAATCTCTTTTAGCTCAGTGATGCACTGCGATTCTGATTTAGGTTTCTTAAATTCTCGGATCAGTTCTACTTTGATGTTAGCCAGGATAGGATTCTGCGTGCTAGAAAACTTCATAAACCAATTTAGGGCTCGGTCTCTGAAAGAAGTGATCAGCTGTGCTCGTCGAACATCTATGTCTGTAATGTTCTTCGCGGCCCACACAGCTTCGCATAGAAACCAGAACTGTTCTAGATCTTCTGACCCAGTTCCTTTAAAAACCGGTAGTTTGATGTCATCATGAACATGGGCCATCTGGGATCTAGGGGGGGAAGAAGGGTTTGAACTAGCTGGGGAAGACTGACCTGTGACAGGGATACTCGGGCTAGGGTTACTTTCAGACTGCGACAGGTTCTCAGGGATAATAGGTCTCTGCTGCGGGGTTATCGGAGGGTTTCTAACAGGGGGAGCCTCGGTAGACTCAGAATCTTTAGAGCATAAAGGGGTATACTCAGTAGAGGAACCGAGATCTCTCTTATATCTTTTGCCACTTCGTAGAAAACCACTTTGCTCATCGAAGTCCCAGTCACTTCCAATCATAGGTTAGCAATACTAGATCTAACAATCTGATTCTATAAGCAAGATTCCTTTTTCAGCTAATAGTATTTTAATATTCAAACTAAATAGGTTCAAGTACTTACCCCTTGGTCCTTTGAAAAATTGTCGTTCAGCTTCGCTAAAGGAGGTACTTGTGTCGATGGAGAACTTCGTCACAAATGCTTCGAGAGTTCGCGCAGTCCAAAAATAGACGGCTCACGAGATCGCGTTGTTCACTCTTTTCAAGATAGCGATTCTTGCGGGGGTCTAGGGAGGAAACTAATTTTCTTGGAAGTTCGTCCTCCTTTCTGTTAACCTGGATAACCACTGGTGCAACTCTATGTGTATAGAACCAAAGAAAATTTCATGAACATCAGAAAAGACGTACCTTTGCAAATATTGTTCCGCGCTACGACGGGGATCTTTATTTTCCTGTTCTGCAAACTTGAAATAGGTCACCTTGATCCAATCACCAATTTCTTGTATAGAGGGTTGCCAAAACATAGCCCTCGAGGTATGACATATATCTCTCTTCAACAGATACTGAGTTCAACCGGCAACAGAACCAATTTGTTGGGCTAATAGGGCAGACCCGGGGTTCGCCTTTTAACTTCGCACCAACAAAAGACCCACAATGTTGGCCCTTTCGGCAGCAGCCTGCGAACAGGCTACAGTCTCACCCGAAACAGCTATGGGGTGCCACAGAATCAGGTTTCTGCAAGCAGAAGAGACAATCTTACTGTACCTTTAGTCTTTAACTATTAATAATCACTTAACACTATGTTGTATTATCGATTATGCAACTTCGCGATTAGTTAAACAAACAGTTACTTGCACAGCCCTTATCTGGGAATTCACAGCGAAGCTAGTTATTAACAGCAATCTTACTTTATCAGTTATTTACTTAACAGTGCATAAAATATAATAACAAATCACACAAATGAACCACAACACCAGATATCACGTGGTTCACCCCCAGTGTAGGGGTTACGTCCACAGAACTGCGCTTTATTTAACTCTTTACAACTAAAACGACAGTTCTGATCTGCGCACTCAGCTACAGATCCCTTCAGTCCTCAAAGCCATGCACACAGCAGCAGGCCTCTGCGCACATAGCTGCAGATCTTCCTTTTCACCAAAAACCCCTCTGCGCACACAGCTGCAGAGGTCATCCACGCACACAGCTAGGACTTAGCCTTCTTACAAAACCCTTATACAATCTCTTATCTTCACATTACATTATCTTCATAAGATAATCATTCAAGACCTAACCCCCCTTCTTTACATAAGTGCCTATTTATATAGTGCACTATTACAAAACCATGGATTTACACCATGGGTGCCCAAAACCCTAACCCTGGATTTAACCCAAGGGTTAATTACAAAAAGGGGGTTCGACCCACCCGCGACACCCCTAAGACTATTTTAGGTTGTAACTCCGCTTACACTTCCTCAAAAACCACGGAGTTACCAAAACTAAGGACCTTTAGGGTCGGAGCCCCAACAGGGAGTTCCTCGAAGATGTTCGCGATGCGCAGGAGAAAGGTAGACCCTTTCATTACTCATGGTTGTTAGTGCTTATTGCACTGGTAGGATGGAGAGAGCCTACCGAGGCACAGTTTGTTGATGTGCCTCCGGATATGCCTGGAGCAACAAGGTATGCATCTCTTTGGGTCTCGCAGGATAAGGCCCTACAGCAGATGGCGAACTACGTGTTCACCTTTTATGCAATGAATATTTCATATGAGATCCTAAAAATGCCGTGGCTCAGTAATGAGATATTCTCTTAGTATGCTGGAGTGGCCAACTTCAAGGCTGACATGCACAATGTCTTCATCCAGCCCCGCGTAGATGATAAACATGCATGCTGGAAGTTTCCATATGTGGTGACCCAGGAAGACATCATTGCAGTAGTCCAGCAGTAGCCAACCGAATGGATGAAGGACACAGGAACAAGGCCCAACATACCAGTTCCCCCAGTGACAGATGTGGGCGCAGGTCCTAGTCAGCCGTCACAAAGTGACCCACCAGGGGAAAGAGAAGAACAAGATGAGTCACAGTAGAGTGGAGATGACCATGGTGGCGACAACAGAGCTGATGAAGAAGAGGAAGAATCGGTAAAGACAGTGTTCGACCCTAATCACCCAGATAAGCGCAAGTCTCCAGAAGTGGAGGAAGTTACGAAGCCTTCACCCAGAAAGAAAGCTAAGGCGTCGAAGGGAAAGAATATTGTCGAAGAGCGTACCTTGATGATTGAAGAGCTTGATTAAGCTCTGATGAAGTCCACAAAAGTATTATCCAGCAAGTGGGTAGAGTTTGCAGCTACACACCTTGATGCACTCGCTGGCGTAGCACAACGAATTGAAGAACTTAAGGCGTTAGCAGAAAGATCAATGATTGGCGCTACAGCAAGCAGTACCTCAGTAGGTGCACAGCCAGATATGAGGAAATGGATAGCCAGAAAAAGCAAAGGGAAAGTACCAAGTGCAGCCCTTATAATAACTGATGTAGCCTCTTGATCGCAGATGAGTATGACAGTTGAGATAGACTACGCCAAGTTGTCTATGCCGGAGCTGCATCTTTGTCAATTGGAAATCATGAATGAGATCCGAGAACGTGATAACTACTCACACAGGCAGTTAGAGAATTCCATGAAGCAAAGTGAGAGCCTTGTAGCGCAGTTAGAAGAAGCTGAACAGAAAAAGAGGGAAGCAGAAAGAAAGTAGGCTGCACTGGCGTGAGTATTGGATGAGGCGTGTCGAAGTCTTCCTGACTTCGACATGCAGGCTGAAGAAGAACCAGAGCAGAGAATCATCAAGATGAGAGACTATGCACAACAGTCTCAAAGTGAGATAGAGAAGCTGAAAGCAGAACATGAGGCTCAGATTACGGAGCTTCAACTTCACATCACTCCTGAGAGTCCACCAGAGGTCAGGGAACAACGTCGCAGAGATATTCAGGCCTCAGCAACAAAGATCTCAGATCTTGTGAGTAGCACATCAAAGCTGCTAGATGAAAGTGTCAAGGCCTGGGAAAACTTGCAGGACAACCCAGAGGTAGAAAAGCTATAAGAAACCATTAAGCAGCAATAGGCAAAGCTGGATGCAGTCAAAGCAGAAATCAAGAAATTGCCTCCTATGCAGAAGATGCTTAAGGTGAAGCATAGCAATGAGCTCCAACAAGAAATTGAGTCTTGCAAAAGGAAAGAAACACTGTTGGTGAACTATGTGCAGCCCCTTATTAACGAGGCCTTGGATTTGAGCACTGATGCAGACAACCAGCTCAAATTTTTGAAGGAGTATGATACGTTTGCACAACAAAAGACAAACATAGCATCAACAGCAACACTACAAGAGATAGTGGAGAAGGAGCAAGCAGCCAAAGATATCATGCGTAGCCTCAACAAGTAGTTCACTATCTTCACCAACAATATTCTTCCACCAGAAAAGCAGCAGAGTGCCCCGGGATGGGACACTGGTGAGTCTTAGGGGCCTGTTGGGGCACAGACCTTGAAGGTCCTTAATTTTGGAAACTCTGCGGTTTTGTTGTGAAGCTTGTAAGTGGATTTGTGGTCCAAAATAGTCTTAGGGGTTTCAGGGTTGGGTCGAAGCCCCTCTTTTTGTAAATAACCCATGGTTTAAACCCATGGCTTTTAAGCCCATGGTTTAAGCACATGGTATTGTAATAGTGCACTTGTATAAATAGGCACTTATGTAAAGGATAAAAGATCTTTTTTCGAAGGTTTTTGTATGATAACAATTTGATGCGAAGAATCTAAGGCCTATTTTTAGGTTTAAGGTTAAGTCCCAACTGAGTGCGTGGATGACCTCTGCAGCTGAGTGCGTAGAGGGTTTTGGAAGGAAGGTTCTGCAACTGAGTGCGCAGCTTTGTGTTATTGAGAAGATCTGCAGCTGAGTGCGCAGATCAGAACTGTGTGTTTTGTAAAGTGTTGAATATAAAACGCAGTTCTGTGGACGTAGCCCCTACACTGGGGGTGAACCACGTATATCTTGTGCTGTGGTGGTTCTTGTTATTTTGTTCCTATTATGTTTTATGCATTTGATAAGTAGATGAATGATAAAGTAAGATAACTGTTAAGTACTAACTTCGCTGTGAATTCCCAGTTAAGGGTTAAGCAAGTAACTGTCCTTTTATCTAAACTGCGAAGCTATTTAAGTGAATATCGAAGCTCTGTATTGTATGCTTATTCTTTGTTAAGGCTAAAGGTACAGTAATATCCCTCTTTTTCCTGCAGAAACCTGATTCTGTGGCACCCCGTAGATGTTTCGGGTGAGACTGCAACCTGTTCGCAGGTTGTTGTCGAAAGGGCCAACACTGTGGGTCTCTTTGTTGGTGCGAAGATAAAAGTATAAGACCCTGGGTCTGCCCTAAGCCCAACACCATTGTCGTCAATTCCATCCAATGGAATACATCTATTTGTCATAAGTGGGATATTTGCAGAATGTGTTGGATAGTGTCTCACTGTGATATGCCATTGGATGCCCTTGTTTAGTAAGGACTTCTGCAATAGCATAGTCAGATGCATATGTATCGATCTCAAATGGTTGTTGCAATTCTAGTAATGTGAGCACTAGGGCACATCAGAGGCGATGTTTCGATTCTGCGAATGCCTTTTGTTGAGTTTCCAACCAGAAGAATTTTTATTTTGTTTTTCCCTTGGTGACTTGACTCAAGGGCCCAGTGATATGAGAGAATCCCAACACGAACATGCGCTAGAAATTAGTAAGACCCATAAAGGTGCAAAGCTCTGTTAGAGTGGTAGGGGCTAGCCAATGCCAAATGAATTGGATCTTGTTTGGATCCACATCTACCCCACACTCATCAATAATGTATCCCAGATACTAAACCTGGGTCATGCCAAAAGTGCACTTGTCCAAATTGGCACACAACTTGTGCTTCTGCAATGTTTTGAGAACCTGGTGGATGTGGTGGAAGTGCTCTTCCTAAGTATGGATGAATATCAGGATGTCATCCAAGTACACTACTACAAATGAGTTTCTAAATGGCCGCAAGATGTCATCCATCAATCTCATGAAGGTTGCGGGAGCATTCGTCAGCCTGAAAGTCATGACCAACCATTCGAAAAGGCCCTCCTTGGCTTTGAAGGCAGTATTCCACACATCAGTCGGTTCGATCGGTACCTTGTGATACCCGGACTTTAAGTCCATCTTGCTGAAATATTTTTCCCCTTTAAGGTGTTCTAGGAGACCATCATCAATCCATGGGATTAGGTACCTATTCTAGACAGTGATCTTGTTCAGTGCTCAATAGTCAATACAGAGTCTCCAAGTCCCATTCTTCTTCTATACCAACATGATCAGGCTCCCACAGGGTGATGAACTTGGCTGGATGTGACCCTTTTGCAACAGCTCCTGCGGTAAGATCAATGGGGCACTTGACCTGAAAATGCAGAGGCACCCCTGTGGGTGAGGTGAATATGTCCCATTACCCCTCCACGACCTTTATATTTGTTGTTTTCATGCAAAGGAGCCTTCTCTAGAGGTTGTGGCCATGATCTTCTTCTTTCTCTGAGGGAATATCATCAAGAAAAAAAAATTCTTGATTTTGGAAATGATCTTACTACATTGTTTTGCACTAACCAAAGAGATAGCAGTAGGAGGTTGTACCTTTGGTATCCTATACAAATTATTTCCTAATGTAATAATAACAATGCAAGGATGGGACTCAGACACAACATGTCGCCTCCATAAGTATGGTTGGCCTAATAATACATCAAAAACATCAAGAGGATCAATATCACATAATAACTCATCGGTGAAGGCCTTGATGCTGTAGGGAAGGCGACACTACTGGATGACACGGAGATCCCTTCCTTGGTGATGCCACCCGATCGTGTATGGTTGTGGGTGTGTTGTGGTTGAAAATACCAACTACTTCATGACCTCTGCTGAAATGAGGTTCTTTTGGCTCCGACTTTCGATAATGAACTATAGAGAGGAACCCTTTACCCACATCTAGGAGTGGAAAAGACGCTCCTCCTCATATGAATCTTTTGGTTCTTCCTTTTGGATCTTCGTGGTGGAAACGATGGCGTTGGGATTTGCATCGATAATATTCTTCCCTATGCCATTCCCCTTATTTGGTTTTGATTTAGTGTCAGAGTATGCATCTTATTTGGAAGCCTTTATCTCATCCACCAGTGAATTCTTGGCCCAACGCTCACTTGTGTTGTAAGTGGGGCTCTTATGGAAATCACACCACTTTCTCACTTCATTCTTCGGCTTTGCAGTGTTTCTATTTTCTTGTGTATTTGTAAAGTTTTCTTGAGATGCCATGCCTTGGCTATGTCCTTAGTTATTCAGTTTGGGAGAACCTTTCAATTGCTTCTCGTTCACGGATCCAAAGTCTCACTTTTTCTGTTTGAATTTTTTATCAATTTTGGCAACAGACAGGTATGTCGTACCAAGAAAGGAGATGTCGAGGAAGTCCATTTCCTCCTGAATGTATCTATGTAGACAACTGCAATACTTCAACACCAAATGTTTCTCTGAATCTTTCATACCCAACTTGGTGCACAGGGTATGGAACAGATTCATCAGCTCATGCACATCTTGATCTCTTTGCTGTCACAGCGTAGTCCACTGTATGTACTTTTCTTCATAGCTCCCCACGGGATAATATTGTTCATTTATGGCATCTCATAAATAATTCCATGTGGGTATAGCTGAGAATAGAGAGGTTTCCTCCTCGTCCTTTCTCTCACAGTATGTTTCCCACTAGTCCTTGACATGGGGGGCGGCTTTGAGTGGTGAAAAAGTAATCTTTTCCCAGTCGAAAAAGTCATGAACCCAAAAATATCCTTCTAAAAAATTCCACCATCTATCTACGACATCTGCATCTATTCATCCATAAAATAGGGGAATGTCAAAGTTTACTTGTACCTTAAAAGGGGTTGTGCCTCCAGAGTGGCTGCTATATAAATATGTGCCGCCAATGGGAAGTCGTTGAAGGATCTGGGCGAAGTTATCCATCATCGTGTTCCTTTTTTTTTAAGGGTCTCCTCGAGCAAATTTTTGATAGGATATTATACACCCTCATCTTTATTTTTTTCCCCCATGGTCCACCATCGGGGTTTTCGAAGGTGATATTGCAGAGGTTCAACCAAATCAAGCCCTAACTCCTTATACCTCGCCCTCATTGGGGACATGCAAAGAAGGATAGAGGAAGAGAAGATTGCTCTAATACCACTAATACAAATTTATGTAGAACTCAACAGAATATAGAAATAAAAATAAAAACAAACATGCAGTGGAAATAACACTTCATTTCATTAATCAAAGAACTAAAACTTGTTTACATACAAAATGGAAATAAACTAGCTAGAGTGCTGGTAGCTTATCTCTGAGAAGAGATGTGGTGTCTACATGCCTCTAAACTCTTTGTTACAATGAGGCTTGAAGGACTATATATTATTATGAAACAATGGAAACCCTACACATCCAAAAAACTAACCCTAGGAGGTGAAACACCAAAATATGGGCCCCAATGGCTAACTTTGTACATCAATTTCTAGAGGTCGTAACCAATATGTCATGAACCTGTTGGTGAATGTGTTGAATGCACTCAATGAAGTTGTTCGCCTTGGAAACTTTAGATTGGACATGAGCTAAATCAGCATGAGTAGCTGCAAATGGAATGGCTACATCAATGGGACATAGTGGCTGGAATCCCAAGCCCACTTGAAAGGGTTTGTAATCGGTTGAGCTATGGAGGGACCAATTATGGATATGTCATACATAGGGGAGGCTCACATCCAATGTGCATGGATGATTTGAGTTGTACATGCACAAAATGCGTATGATCATCCTGTTGACAACCTCTATCTGGAAATCAGTCTGGGGATGGAAGGCTATGGACTTTTTGATCTTGGTGTCTAGCATTGACCATAGGCTAGCCCAAAATGTACTAAGGAACCTTCTATCTTGATATGAGATTATAGACTATGGGATCCTAATATGTACCCACACTTGTTCAAAGAAGAGTTTAGTAGTGGATTCTGCTATGATATTCTTCTTGCATGCCACCATTATGGCCATCTTTGAGAATCTATCGACGACCATGAACACACAGTTGTTGCCATGCTTAGTTGAAGGAAGGCCCGACATGTAATCCATGGAGATGGATTCCCAATGTCGACTATGGGTAGGAAAAGGAGTATAGAGGCCTTGCTTCTTAATGGATGGTTTGGAAATGGTGCAAGCAATGCAGGATCAGATGTACTTATCGATGTCCCATCGAAGGATTGGCCAATATAAATACTTTTGCAGTACTACCACTATTTTATTGACCCTGAAATTCCCAACCACCCAACTGTAGTGCACTTCCAAAATAATATTGGCACGTTGGCTTGAAGGAACACAAAGGTGTCCCATGTGACATAGTAGTGCATCCTGGAGGTCAAAATTTGGAACTTGGTTTCCCTCCAAGAGCGTCTTGTATGTGTAGTTGAATTCTGGATTGCTCTTGTAGATAAATGGCCAATTAGAAGTCTCGTTCCCACAAGAGTTGAGCACGGTGGTTATCACCACGATCGGTGGTCGGTTGAGGTAGTCTGCAACATTATTGGTGCTTCACTTCTTGTACTTGATGTTCAAATGAAACTATTGTAGATAGGTGGACCAATTTTGATGGAGACATTTTTGTAACTTCCCTTGTGTCTGTATGAATTGCAGGGGTTGGTGGTCTGTGTGGATGATTGTTTCCTTCCCCAAAATGTAATGCTTCCATTGTGGGAAATCTTATATAATAGAATACATATCTTTTTCATAAGTGGGATATTTACATACTGTGTTGGACAGTGTCTCACTATGATAGGCCACTAGATTCCCTTGTTTGAATTTTTTTATCAATTTTGGCAACAGACAGGTATGTCGTACCAAGAAAGGAGATGTCGAGGAAGTCCATTTACTCCTGAATGTATCTATGTAGACAACTGCAATACTTCAACACCAAATGTTTCTCTGAATCTTTCATACCCAACTTGGTGCACAGGGTATGGAACAGATTCATCAGCTCATGCACATCTTGATCTCTTTGCTGTCACAGCGTAGTCCACTGTATGTACTTTTCTTCATAGCTCCCCACGGGATAATATTGTTCATTTATGGCATCTCATAAATAATTCCATGTGGGTATAGCTGAGAATAGAGAGGTTTCCCCCTCGTCCTTTCTCTCACAGTATGTTTCCCACTAGTCCTTGACATGGGGGGCAGCTTTGAGTGGTGAAAAAGTAATCTTTTCCCAGTCAAAAAAGTCATGAACCCAAAAATATCCTTCTAAAAAATTCCACCATCTATCTACGACATCTGCATCTATTCATCCATAAAATAGGGGAATGTCAAAGTTTACTTGTACCTTAAAAGGGGTTGTGCCTCCAGAGTGGCTGCTATATAAATATGTGCCGCCAATGGGAAGTCGTTGAAGGATCTGGGCGAAGTTATCCATCATCGTGTTCCTTTTTTTTTAAGGGTCTCCTCGAGCAAATTTTTGATAGGATATTATACACCCTCATCTTTATTTTTTTCCCCCATGGTCCACCATCGGGGTTTTCGAAGGTGATCTTGCAGAGGTTCAACCAAATCAAGCCCTAACTCCTTATACCTCGCCCTCATTGGGGACATGCAAAGAAGGATAGAGAAAGAGCAGATTGCTCTAATACCACTAATCCAAATTTATGTAGAACTCAACAGAATATAGAAATAAAAATAAAAACAAACATGCAGTGGAAATAACACTTCATTTCATTAATCAAAGAACTAAAACTTGTTTACATACAAAATGGAAATAAACTAGCTAGAGTGCTGGTAGCTTATCTCTGAGAAGAGATGTGGTGTCTACATGCCTCTAAACTCTTTGTTACAATGAGGCTTGAAGGACTATATATTATTATGAAACAATGGAAACCCTACACATCCAAAAAACTAACCCTAGGAGGTGAAATGCCAGAATATGGGCCCCATTGGGTAACTTGGTACATCAATTTCCCAGGGTCGTAACTTTGGCATACTACCTCCGTTCTACACACATGATAAATCATTATAAATATATATTCAAGGACTACATCTATAAACAAAAATTTTGAGTCTAGAGTGGACTCACATTTCCCAACCATTCGATGATGAAAAAATGTCATTTATGGTCTCAAAATGGCTTTGGAAGTTTAGGACCCGAAACTGCCAAAAATATTAAATTGTGCTACAATTAAGGAAACTAAAAAAATGAAAGAAAAAATGGTGCGGGTCCAAGTGGAATAGGTGGGTGACCACCAATATCCTCCTTGATCAAGAAGAATCAGTTGAATGCAGCCATATTGCATAGTTTGACAGAAATTCAAAGAAAGATGAACTATGGGGACCGAACACTAAAGCCAGAAGGAAGTAAGAACACTGCTAGAGGAAGAAATTTATCTCCTGGTGGGCCGTTTGAAACTGAAAAATCCATTGATGATTCAAGTTTTTCCTCTCATGATAATAAAAGTAAGAGATCTCGTAGTGGGTCATCTGACTCTGAAAGATCCACTAAAGATTCAGGCTCTTCATCTCACAGGGGTAGGAGGAAGAGGCATTACCAAAACTGCTCACGAGATGAATTGATGAAGGAAAAGCCACCTACATTCAATGGTGAGATAAATACTAGTCAAGAACATGAAGCTTGGATTATGGGAATAAGAAAATATTAAGATTATTCTGGAAATATGAAAGCTCGAGTAGCCATTTTCAATCTGACAAGAAGAGCGTTTATTTGGTGGGAACACTTCAGGAAAGTAAATAATATAAATGAAAGAAAGATTGTCTAGAAATAGTTTTATAAATATTTCAAGCAGAAGTACCTCTCTGACCAATACTATGATGATAAAATCAAAGAATTCCATGAGTTGAGATTGGGAAAACATACTATGGAGGAATATGCAAACAAGTTCTTGGAACTGCCGAGGTATGTCAGGTATATTGCAGATGAGAAGGTAAAAATCTAGCGCTTTCTAAGTGGATTGCCTCACTCCTACAAAGACCGAATTGAGTTCTATGAACCCAGAACTCTGGAATAGGTGATAAGAAAAGATAAGTACTGCTACGAGATAAGAAAGAGAAAACCTGAATACCAGAGTGCATAGAAGAACAAGATGAATGAGAAGTATGATAAGAGGAAGAGACATTTCAAACCTCCTAACTTTTGGAATCAGCAGAAGTAGTCATTCCAAGATGAAAAGTAGTTAGCCAGAGTAGTGGGAGAAAATCCAAGAGAATCATAGCAAACCAAAGAGCCTCTCCAGTGTTGTAAATGTAGAGGACCCCATCTATGTAGGTTCTGTCCACTGGAGAATGAGAATGAAAGGCCAACATACAATATTCAAGAGGTATAAATAGTGGGACAAGTATCAAGGGTTGTACCTAGAATTTATGCAGCCCTGGAAGACCTCCAGGAAGATCACCAGTCAACGGTGGTTGAAGTTGCAGGTAATATTGTTGAGCAATCTATTTCTATTTTGATTGAACCTATTTCTACTCATAGTTATATTTATCCTAGAGTAGTGAAGGTTTGTTCTCTTAGGAAAGCAAAGCATAGCAAGTCGTGGTTAGTTCAGCCAGCCACTGGAACTAAGATAAAAGTTAATGAAGTGGTGGAGAAATGTCCATTGGTAATAAATGGACTGAGCACTTGCGTAGATCTTAATGTTCTACCACTTGGTTCCTATGATGTTCTCGTTGGAATGGATTGGTTAGAAGCTTACAGGGTGAAGCTTTACTATTATAACAAGACTTTTGAATGCATGGATGAATAAAGGAACCTAGTAGTTTTAAAAGGCATATCAAAGGTAAGTTCTTTTAGGCATATTTCAGCGATGCAATTGAAGAAGTTTTGTAGAAAAGGTTTTCAGTTGTATGTAGACCATATTGAGGAGGCAACAGAGAATGAAACTCTTAAGTTGGAATACTATCACGTGTTGAAAGAATTCAGATATGTCTTTCCTGATGAGATTCCAAGGATTCCTCCAAAAAGAGACATTAATTTCATGATTGAGCTTGTGCCAGTAGCAGCACCAGTGTCCAAATCATCTTACAGAATGAATACACCAGAAATTTTAGAGCTGAAGATGCAGCTACAAGAATTGTTGCAGAAAACATATATCAAGTTGAGTGTGTCTCCTTGGGGAGCACCAGTTCTATTCGTAAAGAATAAATATGGTACACTCAGATTGTGTATTTATTACAGGAAGCTAAACAAAGTCACGGTGAAGATAAAATACCCCTTGCCGAGAATTGATGACCTCTTTGATCAAATGAAAGGAGAAAAGGTATTTTCCAAGATTGACTTGAGGTCTAGTTACCATCAGGTGAGAATCAAGGACGAATACATTCATAAGACAACCTTCAAAACAAGGCGTGGACAATATGAGTTTGTAGTGGTACCATTTGGTCTCACAAATGCACCAACAACATTTATGTGCCTTCTGAATAGTGTCTTCAACAGGTATTTAGACAAGTTTGTTCTTGTTTTCCTTGATGACATTATTGTTTATTCTAAGAATGAAGAAGAGCATGAAGAACCTTTGATACTAACATTGCAATTTCTTAGAGAACATCAGTTGTATGCAAATTTGGGCAAGTGTGGATTATATAAAGATAGAATTCAGTACTTGGGTCACATTATTTCAGAAGAGGGTATATCCATGGACCGTGACAAGATTGAAGCTATCAAGAATGGGCCTACTCCAAAGAATGTGATAGAGGTAAGATCCTTTATGGGGCTTGCAGGGTACTATAGAAGATTCATTGAAGGATTCTCCAAGGTTGCACATGCTATCACTTCTTTGCAAAGTAAGGGGATAAAGTTCAAATGGACCTCGAAGTGTGAAGAAATTTTCCTGCATGTTATCACTAGAAAATCACCAAATATTGTAAAGGCTATTCCTAGGTAACAACAAAACCACTTTAAAAGAGAAAACTAGATTTTTCCTCTTTAGAGAGGGATCTCTCAAAGAATAATAATAATGCCAGATATGTATAAGTGAAATTGTTTGTAATTGATAGGATTGGTTGAAACAGAACACATGACTATAGGGATATGGAGTCAAAATATGAATATTGATAAACTGAACTTTCTGCATGGAAATTTAAAACAGAGGCAAGGTAGCTACTCAGTTATAGTCAAAATTTGATTATATGGTGAAAAATGAAGAACATGAACAGATCATTAACATGGAGCATTGTAAAATGAATTATGTATTAACTTTAGAAGAAAATATTAGTGGATATCTAGAAAAAAAAAGATGGATCATAATAAATATAAATTCCAAACTGTTATACACTCATTTCAGACATGATAGAAAACATAATGAAAAGATAAACTAGAAAAATATCCACAAAAGAGGGGAAATTACAGGCTGTAACATGGAATAACACAAGAATCTATGAAATAAATGCCAACTTTTGGCTCTGCAATTTTATTAATGAAATAATAGAAAACACAATTCTCCCCAAAATCTCATGGGTTCCAACCCTTGCTTAATCCAAAGTCTCAATACTTATACATTTCTCCTCGAGCTGAACAATAAACCAAACTTCCTAACAGTTTAAACCGTTTATTACATGTGTCAAAGTGCTTGTCTATTACAAAGTAACTCTGAGATAACAAAACTTCTTAACTAAATTAATTTAAAATAACATTTATCATAAATATGTCTTTTGCTGAAAATCATCTTTCCCTATCCTCCTCGATGTCCTCATGGGTGTAATTTAAATTGGGTTGATCCATACTATTGAATTGATCTCCAATGCTCAGAATTTGGCAAGTTTGCAATGACCATTTCATGTGCCAAGTTTTTGAGCTCCATGTTGTCTGTATATGAAATATTAGGAACCATTTTCGATTAGCACGGTGTTTAGATTCATCCACGCTGGCATTTCGCACATAGTCAAGATTACCGTCAATACCACAGCTCAGGAAAACAAACTTTTGAAACTCCGTGTAGATTCCTGTTATATTTTTTTATGCTTCATAAGAATGGAGCACCTCCTGTAATCTAGACGGTATATTTACTTTTCTTCCAAATCTAAATTGTCTAAGTACAAAATATAAACACCAATATTCAAGACTAAATCTCTACATAAGTTGATTCGGTGGAATCAATACTAGCCCTTGATCTGTAACCTTCCTTCATCAAAACCATTCAACTCTGTAAAATTTAGACATTCTGCAAATCCTTTCATAACTGATTGATCGAGTAACTCCAATTCATGGAATTCACCTTATTCATCGATCAACCCCGACCTCTTGTCACAAATGTTGATCTACATGGCCCCTACCACTTTCCGCGGATTGAAATCCTGACTTTTTCCACGCTAGCTCAATCCACGGAACTATTTCATACCGTAGATCTATCTCCACTCTCCTCTCCACCATCCAATATTTTCACCAATTAACCTATTGCACGATTTGAAAAATTTTCTTCATCCGATCATTTTCACCGTGCAAAATGCTTCAACGTCGTTGATCTACTACATTCTGAATATGAGTTGCTGACACTTGACATCTCCTACCTCTATTCCACCGGTGAGAATATTCAAATTTCTCCCGCATGTTTCAATAGAGGAATGATCTACCACCGTGGATCAAAACATTTTCCACATCCAACGACCCACTAAGAAGGATCATGCACACCTGTTAACTTAAAGAGCGCCTCCATAAAATTTTCAAATAAGGCCATTCCCCAAACCCTTAAACAATCCGAAATTTTCAAATACAGTGCTAGTAGTTGGCTCCACTAGGGATTTTATCCTCCCTACAAGGTAGTAAAGAACCCTGTAGACCAGTTTCTAAATCCATTGATTAACCCAAATCTTTTTTTTTCTGATAGAAATGAAAAAAACTAAAATATGGCTTCCCCTTCCGATATTAAGACCTTTTCTGTAGGCTTCAAATATTTTGGCTCACCATCTATACTGACTGAAAATAAAGAAATATTTACACTATAATACATAAAATTTTCTTTTCCCCTATTCCAAGTAATGTTTCAGAAATATCCCATTTACTGGACCTCCTTCATACTGAGATCCATCTTGATACTATAGAATTAAAGCATTATTACCCATGTGTGCTGCAATAATGTATGGACCTACCCACAAATGATTAAACTTACCATGCTTCCCTTTGTCCTCATGTGGGGCATCCCATTTTAACATCAAATCATTAATTTGAAAGGTGTCCTCTTTTACCTTTCTGTCAAAAGTATTCTTCATCTTCTCCTGATGTATCTGTACCTTATCATATGCTTTATATCTCAATTCATTTATATCAATAGTTTGGTTTCTTCTCCTTTTCATATGATTAGGTTCATCCTGCTGGTCTTGCAACAATTTCATAACGGGTACTCCTAGTGATGCTACAAAAATCACTTCAGCTCCATACACCAATTGGAAAGGTGACATTCCACATTAGAGGAAATTTGGGGTCTAAAATGGGCCTTATAAGAAAACGGGCCAACCATAAATTTTGTGAGTTGGAATTCAAGAACCAATAGAATTTCAATAAAATGAGTCAACCATAATGGTTGAATTGACATATTTCTCATAAAAGTAAACTACTTTTTTTGTTCGTATTTTCGACATATCTCCCTGTGTTTTTACTCAAATTTCAAAAGGAAGAGCTTGTTGGATGAGAAATTTAATTCTGCATCATGTTTTTTAGGCATTTCTTGTTTTTGGGGTAGCGGGGTCCATCAAAATTATGCAGTGTGGGTACTCGTTGGATGCATAATTAAATTTCTCATCCAACAAGATCTCCCGCTTAGAATGTGAGTAAAAACACAAGGAGATATGTCAAAAATACGTACAAAAAAGTAGTTTTTTTCATTCTTCCTCCAAAATTAATAACTATTATTTTATTATTTTAAATATTATTTTATCATTTTCCTTAGGAGGCCCATTTTAGACCTCAAATTTCCTCTAACGATAGCCCTCTTTGTGATGATTCTGTCAACCCACAAAGAATATTTAAGCTTTGTATTCCATACTCTTTTATTTTATTCCAACAACGTCTTAATTATCCTCACGAAACTTTTGTTAGAGGATTCTGCCAGTCCATTACTCTGTGGATAATATGCAGTAGAATGATTCAGACTTATTTGATACTTATGATAGAAATTTATCATATTTTTGGACTTAAAAGCAGCTGCATTAATAGTTACAATCCTCTTAGGACAGCCAAACCTTTCCAAGATATTATTCTCCATGAAATCTATTATCACTGCCTCTGTAGCTCTTCTAGTAGGTATTGTTTCAATCTACTTTGTAAAATAATCAGTTGCTATTAATATCCACTTATGTTGTCTCGAGGAGTTTGGATTTGTTTCACCAATGAAATCCAATCCCCACTATTGAAAAGGTGCTTCTACTGATAAAGGATTAAGAGGGAGTGGAACTTCTTTCCTCTTTCCATAAAAAACCTGACATTGATGACGTTTGGTGGTTTCTTTATACACATATGAAAATAGTGAAGTCTAATAGAACCCTGCTATCAAAATTTTATTTGCAGTTACCTTCCACAAATGATGTCCCCCACAATATCCTTCATGGAACTCTTTTGTTATTTTCTGAGCTTCATTCTCCAAGAGACGATTCAATAACACTCCTCCAGGATCCTTCCAATGAAGATATTGATTTAAAATACAAAATTTTGCAGCCTTCAGCTTCGTAGACCTTTCTCTAGTTTTACTTAACCCTGTAGGAGGTTTTAAATTCTGCAACACATAAACAATATCATCATACCATGGAGAAATAGAAAAATATGGTAGCACCTATACTTCTGTGTCTAACTGATTTGCTTGAACTAACATAAAATTTATCTACAAAGAACCACAATTAGAATCTGTCATCATTTTAGCTAATCCATGTCCCTTAATAAACTTTGTAGGTCTAATCTTAATGTCATATTCCTAAATAACTGCAATCCACTTTGCTCTTCTCCCCTCTGGATCTATATGTGTAAGTATGATTTTTAGCACACTTCTAGGAACATATGCAACTACATGTGAATGGAGAATGTTAATTCTGAAATCTTTTAAGGCCTTAACCAAAGCATATGCTTGTTTCTACATGATATCATATTTTAACTCTCCATCTCTTAACATCTTACTAAAAAATTCTATGGGTTGGTCTTCACCTTGATCATTCTTTTGTAGCAAAACAACCGCAACAGTATGCTCTGAAGCATATGAAAATATTAAAAAATATTTATCAAAATTTGGACTTACCAGCAGAGGAGCTTCTAAAATAACTTGTTTTATATATTTGAAAGACTTATTATCTTCCACTATCCATTTTATTTCATGATCCTTTCTCAACATATTAGTAATGTTCATCAAAATTTCAGCAAATCTAGGAATGAATCTCCGTACGAAATTTACCTGCCCAATGAAAGACTGCACTTCCTTCTTATTTCTTGGTTCCTCCACCTTCAAAATCGAACCCACCCTATCAGGATCAATCCTTATACCATCTTTGTAAATAATATGCCCCAAAAATTTTCCTTCTTCCAAAGCAAAATTTGACTTCCTTATATTTAATGAAATGCCATATTTTCTACATTTAAGGAAGACCTTTTCCAAATGTTTGATATGTTGCCTGTTAGACCTGGAATATTAGTAATATCAGCCATGTAAATCACTACAAACTTATATCTTTCATCTGCAAAATAAATAGCCATAGCACGTTGGAACGTGGCTCCTACATTCATTAATACAAAAGGCATATTTGTATACATGAATGTACCCCATGGTGTAGTGAAAGCAGTTTTTTCCTGATCTTCAAGAAGCAGTATAAATTCTCTCTGAACCTACCACTTTCTGCAAAATCTGGTCCATCTTTGGTAAAGGGTACTTTTCCTTCAAAGAAACTTTATTCAAATTTCTTAAGTCTACACACAGTCTTATTTCACCATTTTTTCTTTCTAACAGGATCCAAATTGGCAACCCATTTGGAGAATCTCATGGTTACAATTATTTTTGCATCAAATAATTTTTTGATCTCCTTCTCAATGACAGGAAATAGCTTTGGATTAATCCTTCTGAGTTTCTGCCTAAATGGTTTTTCTCCAAGCTTAATTGGAATTGTGTGCTATATAATGGAGGTGTCATACTCTTTGAGATCACCATAACTCCATGCAAATACATCAGTGTTTTTTTTATCAATTTCACACACTCATATTTCTGTTTAGCATTCAATTTCTTTGACAACTTTATAGTTCTTGGATTCTCCTCAGTACCAATATATTTATCTTCAACAACATTTTGAGCAGGTTTGACTTTAGGATCTTTGAAAACATCATTCTAGTAAAAAATATTCTCTATTTCAGCAACTCCTTCTTCATCTACATCTTGAAAATTTTCAGAATCCACACTTTGATTTTCTATTTGTGTATTTACAAATTCACCAGACAATTACAGAAATATTTTTATTTCCATATCGTCTTCGAAAACTTGCCAGTACTTGGTATTGTCTGGTATAGAAGGCCTATTCACAGTGTCAACGTTGTACTTTCTTTTACCTACATTAGGAGTCTTAAATTTCCCAACCGCAATGGCTAAGGAATATGCCACTGTATTTTTATATCTAGGAATTACTTTAACACTGTGTTCGTGAAATAGTTTCCAAACATATCCCACACTTCATTCCTGTAAGATTGTATCCTAGGATTCCTAGTTTGATAACTATCATTCACTTGGTTTATCACAAGTTTTGAATCTCCAAAAAATTTGACTCGTTTAGATCCCAAATCCTTTAGTGCATGCAAACCCAACAACAAGGCTTCATATTCTGCTACATTATTTGTACATTCAAAAGTAAACTTATAAGAAAGATATTTAAAATATCTAATAGGGGAAATTATATATACACCGGCACCAACACCCAGTTTATCCACTGGCGCATCAAAGTACATGGTCCATAACCCTTCTTCCTTTTGCTTCTTTTCTAATGCTTCCTGTTCATTTATCTCCTTTTTATCCTTTTTACATTTATTTGGAACAACAATTTTTGAATCACAAGGAGATGCATCAGTAAAGAAAATAGATGACCCCAAGTCGGTATCAACAGAATAAATATGATGAACTCCTGGCTGATCTCGAATACTAACAACATAAGGTGATTTTTTTTCACTATACAGTCTCTTGTTTTCATTAAGAACATGAATTGTAGCATAAGACATATCCATTTGCAAGCTTCCTTTTAATTTTGAAGTCCAAGATGTTGACAACAAAACACCAAATTTAGGTGGGATATCAGCCAAAACAACATCCATGACCACAGTTTTAGATGGTAATTTATTTAGGGATACTGCCATGTTCTTTATCAAACCCAGACATTTCACCCTTTTGGAATAAAAAAGATACAAATATTTGTAAGGCCTTGTGATATCTAACCCCAAAATTTATACCACTCCTTTAGGCATCAAATTATGTGAAGCACCTAAATATAACATAGCATTATGCAACACTTTGTCATGCACATCTAAACTCATATAAAAAGGTGGTACTTTGTCATCATCCATACTATCAATGTTAGACCCCAAAACAATGGTAGCATTGTCATCTATTAATTCCAAAATATTTGGCTGAGCTTATCCCTGATTTTTTATCATTTTTGTTATTGTGTTTCTATATTCCTGATTTCTGAGCAGTTCATTAAAGGGAATTGAAATATTCAACTTAGCAAGTTCACTTTGTAGATTAAAAATGGAATATTTTTTATCTACATCCATGGGTGTTGTTTGTTTTAACTCTTTTGTTTTTTCAGTTCTATTTCCAATCTCTTTATGTACAAAATGTTTTTTTGTTTTTCATTTCTTTTTTCTGTATTCATCTGACTACTAGAAGGCTGATTTGGATTTAACCTTCCTGTATTCACTACAACATCTCTACTTCTCAATTTCATCTTTTTCACATCATATATAGAATGCATATACCCCTTCTGATATTGTTCCAAGTCCTCCTCCAAATCCTTATCATCCTCCACCCGTGCAAACATACTGTGTTCCTCCTCAGTCAGATAAATATCAGAATCTAAATCACCAAAATGATGAATATGGTCTTCAATAGACTCTGCACCATCATCAACAGCAACATAATTTTTAGGGAAAGGTGATCTTATTTGCTGATCTTCTTGGTTCCTTGGATTCCTCATGTATCTTTTCCTATTCCGTGGAAGTGGAGGAGGAATAGGTCTTCTAAAGTTAGGGTTTCTGATCTGGGGTTCATTCTATTCTCTATTCACTGTCCTAGCATCCATAGTCAGCCTATCCATTAACTTTTCCATTGTTTTCAGCATCATTTCAAATTTAATATCATTATATGAAGAAGCAGCAGAGGTGGAGAGAATTTCTTCTCTACCTTTCCTCCTATCTACATCTACCTTTTGTTTTATCTTCCCACATGCCATCATATTTGCTTCTACTTCTAAGGCACCTGTAAACATAGAAGGAAGAGTGGTTGATTTTCTTTCTCTCAACAATAATGCAAAATCATTATCAAAAGCTTCGGTATAATGAAGTTTAGAAGAACCAGGTGAAGGCTTAATATCAGTAGGTATTGAATTATAGACTCTCATGAACCTACTGGAAAAATCATGAACTGACTCAAAACCTCCCATTTTAAGAGTATTGTACTAAGATAGGACTTGTAATGGACTTTGCTTATCGTCCCATCTCTCCAAGAAAGTAGTTTCAAAGGCATTAAAGTTTTGAATAGACCTATTGGGTAAATATTTATACCACTTTTTAGCTTCCCGCACAAACTTTGTGCAAACAGCCTCATCTTGACATCCTCATGATCAACCTCTTCCAAATCTATAAAATCATCAAATTTTCCAACATGATATTTCACAGTAACATTCCCTTGTCCATCATACAACGCAATTCTCTAGGAATAACTTAAGGGAAGGATATGAAACACCACAGGTAAGGCTAGTGGAGCGAACCTAGTTGCAACCATTGGTCTAGGAGGATTTGGAGCAAGTGGCGGAGTTCGAAAAACTGGAGGATTCCGAATAGGTGGGGGAGTATGTAACTGAAAGTTTTGGGTAGTAGAAGTAGTTTCTTTAGTTTTTACAGGGGTTTGAAGGTTTTTCCAGAAAGAGTCAAGAATATATGATTCTAAGCTACTGGGGTTAATCTCAACTTTCTTTAGGTCAGATTTAGATTTATATTTTAACAGTAATCTATCAACAATAGTTTCCCATTCAGACTCTTGTATACTGTGAAAATATTGAGAAGATGATGCACCAAACTGAGAACTATTTATTTTTTCTTTATTTTTATTTCTAAAAAATCTTTCTAGATCTTCTACACAATGCAAAGTTTTAGTATTAGGGTTACCTCTTGTATTCGCTCTCCTGAAATCCAGGATGTATTTTTGTAATATTGTTTAAAATGAATGTCAAGTCGCTAGGGCAATGTACAACCTTCTTTTGAATGTAAAAACTTATGCTTTCCCACAAAAATTTCTTTCTTGAAACTTTGCAATCCTTGTCGTTCTTCCCAGGGATGATATGCACTTTCATCCCCAGAAACGGCAAAAATTTTTTATCACTGGAAATTTACCAAAGGTTGTAAAGGCTATTCCCATGTAACAACAAAACCACTTTAAAAGAGAAAACTGGATTTTTCCTCTTCATAGAGGGATCTCTCATAGAATACTAACAAGGCCATATATGTATAAGTGAAATTGTTTATAATTGATATGATTGGTTGAAACAGAACACATGACCATAGGGATATGGAGTCAAAAATATGAATATTGATTCCATAGCCCCAGGACTCTGAGTTCCATGTTGTCTGTATATGAAATATCGAGAACCATTATCAATTAGCACGGTGTTTAGATTCGTCCATGCTGACACATCACACACAGTCAAGATTACCGTCAATTCCACAGCCAAGAAAACAAACTTTTGAAACTCCACGTAGATTCCTTTTATAATTTTTTATGCTTCATAAGCATGGCGCACCTCCCATAATCTAGACCGTAGATTTACTTTTCTTCCAAATCCAAACCGTTTAAGTACAAAACCTCAACACCAATATTTGAGACTAACTCCCTGCACAAGTTGATTCGGTGAAATCAATACTAGCCCTTGATCTATAACCTGCCTTCATCATAACCGTTCAACTGTGTAAAATTTATACATTTCGCAAATCCTTTCATAACTAATTGATCAAGAAACTCCAATTTGTGGAATTCACCTTATCTATCGATCAAACCCGACCTCTTGTCGCAACCATTGATCTACGTGGCCCCTACCACTTTTCGTGGACTGAAATCCTGACTTTTTCCACACTAGTTCAATCCACGAAATTATTTTAGACCACAAACCTATCTCCACTCTCCTCTCCACCATCCTATCTTTTCACCAATTAACCTATTCCATGATTTGAAAAAGTTTCTTTGTCCGAGCATGTTCACCGCGCAGAATGCTTCGACGTCATTGATCTACTACATCTTGAATCTAAGCCACTGACACTTGACATCTCCTAGCTATATTCCACCAATGAGAATATTCTGATTTCTCCCACATTTTTCAATAGCAAAATTATCTACCACCATGGATCAAAACATTTTCCACTTCCAATGACCCACTACAAAATATCATGCAAACCTGTTAACTTAAAGAGCACCTCCATAAAATTTTCAAATAAGGTCATTCCCCAAACCCTTAAACAATCCAAAATTTTCAAATATAGTTCTAACACAATGGTTAAAGTATCTTCTCACTAGTGCACTAGTATTGAAAGTTGCAGACACAAAAAAATATTTTGTGGTATGTACGGATGCATGTGGTCAAGGACTTGGAGGAGTTCTTATGTGAGACAACCACATGATATGTTATGAATCCAGGAAGCTGAAGGAGCATGGAAAGAATTATTCCACTCATGATATTGAACTTGCAGCCACAGTAATGCTCTCAATATGTATAGGCATTACTTGATGGGAATAAAATTTGAGTTAACGACAAACCACTGTGGTGTGAAAATTTTTTTTGATTAGCCTAATCTAAATTCTAGGCAAGCTAGATGGCTGGAATTTTTATGTGAGTTTGATTTTGAAATCAAGCACATAAAACATATGGAGAATAAGGTAGCTTATGCACTCAACAGGAAAGTACAAGAAATGCATGTGGCATCTATTAACATTTTCCAACCAGATTGGAGACATCAGATTATTAACCGTAATGTTGAAGATGAAATGTATGCAAAGGTAAAGGATAAATTACAGCGACAAATCCTTGAAAATAAGTATGAAGGTTATAAGTTAGAAGAGGATGAACTTATTACTTATAAGAGAAGAATGTATATTCCAAATGTGGCATATTTGAGGAGGGTTGTTATGGATGAAGTCCATCAAAATCCATATTCTAGTCACCCAGGATATCAGAAGACGATTGCTACAGCAAGAAAGCAATACTTTTGGCCAGGCATGAAGAAGGACATGGCTGAATATATTTCAAGGTGCATGAAGTGTCAGCAAGTGAAGGTTGAACATAAACACCCTGCAGGTTTGTTACAACCTTTGTTGGTTCTAGAATGGAAATGGGAAGTGATTTCCATGGACTTTATTATAGGATTTCCGATGACTTGGAGACAACATGATTCCATCATGGTTGTGGTGGACAAGTTAACGAAGGAAACACATCTTATACCAGTAAATTCTATGCATAAGACTGATGATATTGCCAAGATTTTCATGAAAGAAAATTTTAAATTGCATGGACTACCTAAGGCAATAGTCTCTGATAGAGATGTTAAGTTCACTTCTAAATTTTGGAAAGGATTTTTTGTATACTTGGGGAAAAATTTGAATTTCATAATTACCTGCCATCCTCAGACTGATGGTCATACCGAGAGAGTTAACCAAGTGCTTGAAGACATTCTTTGCATGTATGTGATGGAAAAACCATCCAAGTGGGAAGACTATTTACACTTGGTAGAATTTTCTTATAACAATGGAAAACAAGCATCCTTGGGGATGAGTCCATATGAAGCTTTGGATGGAAGGAGGTGCAAAACGCCAGTAACTTGGGATAACCCAGTGAAAAAAGTGGTGATCGGTCTAGAATTGCTCAAGGAGATGGAGCAGGAAGTTCTAAAAATTAGACAGAATCTAAATCCAACCCAGGACAGATAGAAAATATATGCAGATAAGCATATGATGAATAGAGAGTTCAATATTGGGGACCATGTTTACCTCAAGGTGAAGGCAAAGAAAAGTTCCTTGAATATTGGGAGTTCTACCAAGTTGTCTCCTAGATACTATGGGCCATTTGAAGTGCTTGAAAGAATAGGACTCGTTGCATATAGACTTGCATTGCCTGCTAGCACTAGGGCTCATAATTTTTTTCATGTTTCTTTGCTTAAAAGATATGTACATGATCCTAACCATGTAATAAATTGGGATGTAATTCAGGTGGAACCAGAGGGAGAGTTCCAAATTAATTCAAAGAACATCCTCACCAAGAAGGTCACAATGCTCTGGAACCAAGCAATAGGATAGATAAAGGTGCAATGGTAGCAATACGGTCCTGAAGAAGCTACGTGGGAGATGGAGGATGCCATGCGACTGGTAGATCTATTTTTGTTCAATTCTGCGGATTACTGAGGGCAGTACCAACAAAGCATTTGCGTTCAATGTTTTAAAGCACTGAGGGCAGCGTTGTTGAAGGGAGAGGGGAATGTAACACCCTGGTTTTGACCCTATTTTCATTTAAATAATATGATGTAAATAATCATGGTGTGGAGCTCAAGGCAAAATCCCCACCATCAATTTAGTGTTTATGTTTCGGCGATTAAGATTTAGGTCGATGGTGTTATTATTCTAGCTGAATGTTATAAGTTTGGACATCATGTTAATTTCCTATTTTTAATTCAAATCCTACAGCCAATTATGTCAATGCAACAAAATGAGATCGGGGCATAATTTTTCCTAAGGATAAGGGGGGTATTGGAAGAGTGGGAAGTAATTTGAAATGGATAGAGCACCATTTCTGGAAAGAAACATTTTTTCAATTTTATTGGGCAAGAAAACACCAAAAAAACACCTGCCTTTCCCTCATGCAGTAGCGTTTCACCTTCCCCTCATGATTTGGACTGTGTTGAACATTTTGGCAAGGGGATTCAGGAATTCATGCAAAAAGAAAAACCGCTCTGAGTCTTGATCCTTCACAAATTTTCCTATTCTATGAATTGTTTTCCTTTTTATGATTTTCCTGTCTGTTAGTCATTTCCTGAATAGGAATGCCCAGAATCCGATTTGTATTTTTTAATTGAATGACCATAAAATGATTTAATTTTTGGTAATTGCAGTAGTCGGTATGGCTCACGCAATGCTTAGAAATTTTTAATTTCTGTGTGTGTGTGTATTCCTTGTCTTATGTTATGTTTTGTTAATCCCAAAACTAATATTGTTGTGTGTACATCCTCGTTTGACATCTGAATTGATTTGGGGAATGGAAATGGAGTCTGTACTTGCATGATAAGCCTAGTGTGTGAAGGAACCTCACATACCAATCTAGAGGGATGGTTTTCTTCTATGCATACCCTAAATAGCACTGGAAGGGAAGGCCTGGCCTAAGGGACTGTGTAGCAGAGAAGGGGATGCTTCCTTGTGTTGGGTGTGCAAATTTTTATAAGTCAAGCTAGATCTAGTGTAGGTGTCCATAGCTCTGGTATTGAGCTCACTAGCTTAGTAGTCAGTCTTTCCACCTCCTTAGCAGCCTAATAAACCCAACTGGAAGGATGGCTTGGCTGATAACCTGATAAACCCATCTGTTGGCTTGGTTGTGTCTCATGTGAATTTTGTCTAAGTGTAAACCACTACTTGTGTAAGCCTAATAAACCCAACTAGAAGGATGTCTTGGCTTGGATGGTATCCTGATAAACCCATTTGTTTCCTTGGTTGTGACTTGTATAAACTTTGGCTATGCATAAATCACTACTTGTGTAATCCTAATAAACCCAACTGTGTTGTCTTGACTATGTTTTACTATACCCTTAGCTATGGGGAAGTCTGCTAGTGTTCCTTATTCATTGGGGAAATGATGCACAACTCGGGGGTGGCAATGTTGTTGAGAGATTGATGAGCACACTGGCCTATGGTTGGGTGGAACGTTGTAGCGACATAGCTGGTTGCGGGACAAGCTTCTGATAAGGATAAGTATTTATTGTGTTTCAACCCCTGCAACTGTACTTGTTTATAAATTAATATGAATATGATGAATGCTTGAATGGAACGTATTTGATGCAGATGTATATTTCATGAATGATGTATATGTGCATATAATTTTATAAGTTGTTATGAAGTTAGATCGATCGCATTAGTGATGGCCTAGATGTTGGAAATCATTTTTATACTTAGAAATTTTCATTATCAGATCGAAATTCCACAGATTTAACCTTTCCACAACTTTCGGGATGCGGGATGCAGGATGCGGAAAATTTCTTTAGAAATTTCGATCTCCGCATTTTCCCTTCCGCATTTTCCTTTCCGCAACTTGCGGGATGAAGGATGTGGGATGTGGAAAAGTCATTTTGCAAAATATGCTTTTTGCAATTGTGGGATGCGGGATACAGGATGCGGAAAAGTTCTTTGGAAATTTCAATCTTCGCATTTTCCCTTCCGCAATTTGTAGGATGCGGGATGCAGAAATGTCATTTGAAGAAATTTGCTTTCCGCAATTTATGGGATGCGGGATGTGGAAATGACTTATGGTAAATTTTGATTTACACAACTTCGATCTCTACAATGGCCATTCCGCATGCGGGATATAGTATGCGGAATGCAGCATGTGGGATGTGGGGTGCGAGAGTGAAATTTTGATATGTTTTTTTATTCTGCAAGTGAAGCTCTCCGCACTGTTTATTTTCTATGGGATGATTCTCCACTGTTTGATCTCTCTGCAATTGAGGAAGATAAAGAATCAATACATAGTCTGGATCATAATGTTAGCAGGAGAGAAATTATTGCTTGTGTAAATCTTAAAAAAATATCGGGAATCATCATACGAATGCAGAATCATAGATAGGTAACTTGGGTAGAATATTTGGGTCACTTTCTCTCCTCCGAGGTGGGAGGGGACGTGACATAATGCATGGATGCATGTGGAGTAAGCCCCATTTCCCACCTACCACACTCATTTGCACTGAGTTAACTAGATATCACTGATTGATTGAGTTGTTGGAAATCTGGGAGTTGATCTATTGGACTCTAATATTGATTGAGACACCATGAATTAGATCGTCGATTAGATACAATTAGATCCAGTATATAGATTCGAATTGCTACCTAATGCATTCAAATTTTTTTCCTATGTAAACTATTGTAACACCGGATTTTATAATTGTAAATGATACTGTAAATTCTTGAGCAATACTCATATGTTTCCTATGTGGTTTGTTTTGTTTAGTTTGTATATTCATTCTCCATTTACTGTAAACATTATTAGAACTATCTTCTTGAATATCTAAATGGAATTCAAATTCTAATAGATGATGCCTCGTGTATCTTGAGTTCTCACTCGGTAGTGTCAACCACTTGTCATTTCCCTCTTGTGGGTCGACGAACATTCTTTCAACAACTATTTCCACTTGTGTTCTCCTTCAGCAATTTTTATTAATAAGGAATGTTTTATTACAAAAAATGTTTAATTCTTCACCTCCTGTCAAAGAATAATAAAATAATAATCAAATTATTTTCCAACAGAATTCCAAAGTATTAAATCAGGGGGTATTACAGTGACCGAGGTATTAGATATTTACAAATGCATACTAATGCATACTAAAGAAACACACTTTTCCTAATAGATATATTATAACAAGTTGATCTTAACTAACTCCTAAGTGTCTAAATATCCTAAGATCCCCCCTTAAGAACAACATAGGATAGGATTGAAAAATTTACAAAAGTGACACTATTAGGAGAAGGAAGGAGGAATTAGAGCTTATCCCCCATTAATGACAAATTCCTAAACTCCTAACATATATCAAAGTTTATAAAACTTTTCTTTTGTAAGAGACTTGGTGAAGATGTCTGCAATTTGATTATCTATAGGGAAAAATAGTACCTCAAGAATGTGATCATGAACAAGATTTATGATGAAGTGCATATGTAGATCAATTTGTTTTCTGCATTGATGTTGTATTGGATCTTTGGAAAGATTCATGGAAATTTGTTTGTCACACCAAAGTGGAGTAAGATGTTTCTTCTCAAATCCAAACTCTGAATTACATTAAATGCAGCTCGATATTCTTCTTTTGCTGAAGAAAGAGAAAGATATTGTTGTTTCTTACAATCCCAAGTGACAATTCCATATCCTAGACTGAAAACATAACTTATAGTAGACTTTTGATCATCAAGATCACTGACCCAATCTGAATCAGTGAAACTAACCAACAAAGGAGTCCCCCATGTAATATAATGAATCTCAAATTGAATTGTACCCCGAATATATCGAAGTATTATTTTCACTACTTTCCAGTGAATTTCATGAGATTTTTCCATATAGCAGGAAGCATGACCAATAACAAAAGAAAGGTCAGGACGAGAATGATTCAAGTATAAGATACTACCAACAAGTTGATGATACAAGGTGGCATCTACTTCAGGTGAAGTAAAAGTGGTAGAAAGTTTGACTCCAGACTGGAAGGGAGAATGGGTTGGTTTACAATATTCCATGTGAAAGCGACAAAGAAGGTCACAAGCATACTTAAAATAAGAAATAAATATTCCTTATTTGGTTTTCAAGACATGGAGACCAAGAAAATAATGCAAATATCCTAAGTCTGACATTTCAAATTTTTTTTAAGACGGGATTTCACATGAGTTAAAAGCTTAGGGTCATTATAAATAAGAATAATATCATCAACATATAAACCAAGTATGATGAGATGGTTTCCTACTTTCTTGGTATAGACATCGGGGTCAAAATGGCATCTAGAAAAATCAGTTTCAAGTAGAAAGCTATCTATTTTGGCATACCAAACTCTAGCAGCTTGCTTAAGGCCATATAAGGATTTCTTGAGGTGAAAGACAAGTCTAAACTTATTCTGAACATATCCAAGACATTGTTCCATGTAAATTTCCTCCTTTAAATCATCATGTAAAAATGTATACTTGACATCCATTTTATGGACTTCCCATTTATGTAAGGATGTAAGGGAAATAACAAGGTGGATGGAGTTCATTTTTGCGACAAGAGCAAAGGCTCCATTGTAGTCAATCCCTTCAACTTGGGAAAAACCTTTGGAAACTAACCTTTCCTTAATTATTTCAACACTTCCATTCGATGCATACTTAGTTATATAGACCCATTTACATCTGACAAGTTTTCTTCCTTTTGGAAGAGGTACAAGATCCCAAGTATCATTTTCCATTAAAGAACAATATTCTTCATCCATAGCTACATTCCAATATGGATTTCCTGAAGCTTCTGCAAAAGTCTCTATATCACAATTTTTTGAAACTTGAGCCAAAAGAGAAGAGGCTCGTTGGAACTGAGAACATGTTTGACGTTGATCTCTAGGATCACTAGCAAGATCGCCAGCTGCTTCACATGTTGAACGGACCCATCGAGGAAGCAATTGTGTTGGTGCAACTGGAGGAAAATGAATAGGAGGAGGTGGATTTTCATCCTCACTGTCATCATCAAATACTGTAGTTGGAAATATATCAAGGAAGTTGGAAGTAGAAGAAGGAACAATCGCCGAATCAGGATTGCAGGACAAATATGGCACAAACATCGAGTTAGGCTCGTGGGCCAAACGATTTTCATCAAATTTGACATCTCTTCTAATGATTATATCATGAGAAATTGGTTTAATAATAATATAACCTTTTACATATTCAGAATATCCAACAAATATGCACTTTTCACTTTTAGGCTGCAATTATTTCTATTTTCATCCAGAATGTGAGCCCATGCTTCACTACCAAACAAACGGAAGTGACTTGAATCTGGTTTAATTTTAGTCCATGCTTCTTCCGGTGTGATACCTTGTAAATATTTAGTGGGGGTGTGATTAACTATGTAATTTGCACAATTTATGGCTTCAACCAAAAATTCAATACTTGGACACTTAGATTGGATCATACAATTAGGTATTTCTTTTAAAGTGCGGTTCTTCCGTTCAGCTACACCATTTTGTTGTGGTGTATATGGAATGGTGTGTTGTTGTTGGATTCTTATTCAGTGCAGAAATTAGTGACCTTTTTGTTAACATATTCTCCTCCATTATCATATCTTAACTTAAGAATTTGATGACCAGATTGTTTTTCAACAAAGGCCTTGTAGGCCAAGAACATGTTAAATACTTTTCTCCTAAGTTATAGGAAATAAATCCAAGTGCATCTAGAGTAATCATCAATTAAATTTAAGAAATATTTGAAACCAAAAAAGGAAGAAGAAGGAAGAGGACCACACAAGTCACTATGCACAATCTCCAAGGGAACCAAGGTGTGCCAAGAGGAATTTTTTTCATAATTGTCCCGATGATGTTTTTCGAGTACACAATCGGAACAAACACCATCCTTGCAAGATACCATCGAAATACTTTTCACCATATTGTATCTATATAGTTGTTGAAATGAGCAATAATTTAAGTGACCCAAACTTGCATGCCAAAATGTTCTCAAGTTATCACTATGAGAAACAAAAACTGAAAGAAAAGTTGATGACCCAAAGTTGTTAAATTTGTATAACCTAGTAATATCATCAACAATTCTGGTAGCTAAGACATGTTGAGGATATTTAAAATCCTTGATTACAACTTGGTGAGGTGTAAATGTTATAGTTTTACCTTCACTAGAATGAGTGATTTTATATACTGACAACAAATTGTAGGAAATTATTGGAACACATAGTACATCACTGAAATGACCATTATCTGTTGGAACTATTCCATATCCTACAACACTTAGAGATCTATCATCACCAATAAATATTTTTTGGGTGTTACGTTCATGCATAGTAGAAAACATAGCTTGATCCTTAGCCATATGATAAGATTCTCTAGAATCAATGAGTCATTCATGTGAAGTAGAAGAAGAAGAAGATGCAGTATAAGGATAATGAGAAGCACAAAGTAGATTTCCATGAGAGGTAGATTCTAAAGAAGAATCTAGGATGATGTGGTGCTTCTTCATTGTTTCTTACAAGGCTTCCATCTTCGTGAAACACTTTGATTCATCATGATTATATTTCCCGCAATAGTTGCAATGACGCTCAGTCTTCTTTCCATTTGGCTTGGGTCCGTGGTCATTTTTGAAAGAATGAGTTCACTTAGAGTGTTTTGGACCCTTGTTTAGCTTATTATTGCGAATTTTTTTTTCTTGGGAGGCTTATACTTTTCTTTCTGTTGGGCCAATAAGGATTTTCCATATGTATCTACATTGCTAATAATTCCAAGATGTATGAGCTTATCTTACTCTATAATCAAGGAATCACAAAAGTATTCAAGACGGGGCTCTATATAGATAGTTGGATTCAAGGATTATTTCATGGAGTAAAATGTAGATACAAAAATAGAATATGTAGGTCCAAGTTTGGATAGAATATGATAAATTCATTATTTGTATTCCCTCTTAATATTTCATTCTACACATAAGAGTCTAAGTGTTTTGTTCTTAGATAAATAATCTTGAATGCAGGAAAAATCACTAGGATTCAAATAAATAAACTCATTTTTGAGTTGATGACCTCAAAATTCATTGTGTTTACCAAACACAGCTTTCAACTTTTCCCAAGATTTATCAAGCTCATCAATTCCAGATATGTGAAATCACAAATTATTATAGATTGACATCCCAATCAATCCACGAGCTTCATCTCATTTATTTTCCCATTTGTTTCTTATCATCATAAACGGGTTATGTTTCTTTCCCTGAGGTAATTCTCAAAAGTCCCCTACTTCGTAGAACATCCTCCATACGAGATTTCCATGAAAAATAGTTTGAACTCATAAGTATAATATCACAAGGGGTGGCCATATTGTAAAATAATGGCTATAAAAAAAGAAACCAATGGTCTGGTTGTAAAGAGCTCAAAAAAAGAGGTTGTTTGAAAAAAAATGACACTGAAAACTGACTCTGGATGAGGAATTTATGCTTGATTAAAGGAAAGGTTGAAGATGAATCCAATAGTGACGTGGCATATATAGAATTGACCAACTAAAGAGAAGACCCCCCTCTTCCTAAGATTAACCTTTTAGACTCATTTTACAAGAAAGTTGCTTTAAGTGAATCACTTTTGTAAAATAAGTGAATTTCACTTTTACAAATATGTTACTTCAGATATACAGCAAAAGCTAAAAGACTTAAGTGACTCGCTTTTATAAATTGGGTGAGATGCACTTTTACAATAAAGTAACTTAAAATTAGAAATTACATGCATTTTTAGAAAATTAACTAATAAGACTTAAACTCAAGACCTATTAAGGAATACAGCAACTTTGAACCAAGTGAGCCAACATTAAAAGGTACATAAAATATGGGAAAGAGGAAGGGTTTTTTTTTCTTACTCTTCTGTCTCGATCTCTGTGCTTGCTTCTTTTCCTGCAAATCACTCCACAAACCAAAATAAAAAATAATCCAAAAGAAAATATTGCCACACTTTTGGGGGTTAGATCTCGTTATCTTTCCCATATTGTCTATGTTTTGTCTCTATTTCTTATTCTTCACGATCACACAAGGTGTACGACAAAGAGCATACGCAGTAGAAAAAAACATTTCCTTTCTATTTCTGATTTTTCACGATTGTGCAAGGTATACAAAAAATAGCATACGTAGATAGGGAAGGAAACAATCCGAATCTAAAACAAAAAATAGATCTAATTATAAATATGATAAAATATGATAAATTTAAAGAAAAATAATTTTAAAAAATGTCAATGTAACATTATACCTTCATATTTAATGAAATTGGCGTATTTGGAGCAAACAGAAACCATTTTTGATCAAACGAAAACTTTTTCCCAATGGAAATGACACTCTCGATGCAATGGAACACCTCCCACATCCCAAAAATAAAATAAAAAATATAGAACCATAAACTCTTTCAAAGTTTTGGCAACACTAGTTCAATATTTAGGTCATCAAAGAAAGCAACTCTTCATAACGCTCGGATACCATGTTTGGGTACACAAGGTACTTCCAAAAGACCAAACACCTAGATAAGACACTCACACAAATAGATCACAGATTGACACACTAATTTTTTCACATGGTTTAAACCCTCGAAAGGGAAACACTCCTATATAAATTGAACCCAAGTGATAGATCAATTACACTCACAGAATTGCTAATCAAACATGAAAAATTCGTACAAAAGGAGACTAAAATTGGAGCATAACTTAATCTTATATTGAATAAGTGTACATAATCCAACCATAAAAAGTAATAGGATTCTCAAATATACAATTACATGAGATATTAGGAAGCACTAGGTTGCTATTTGAATTGGTAAAAAACGCAGGGTTACTAAATCAAGCCAAATCCCCCATAGGTGAAAAAAAGACTTTCCAAATCTATAAAGATGCTCATGAATTGGATAAAGAAAGTGGTAAATCTAATAAGTGATGGAAATAAAACTCATTCAAGCTTTTTTTTGGAGAAAATTAAGGAGGATGATGTGGGCAAAAAACAAGGCAAGTTCCCCTAGACTAGCTTTTCTTTTATGCCTTAAAACTGTTGTAAAGCAATGAAGCTTTCAGAAAAAGCAGAAATGTGCTTTTAAAAACTAGGAATAAAAGAAGACTTGCTAAAATAGTTTCCAAGATTATTCCAAAGTGCTCCATGACCCAATTTAGTAAGTATTGACTTCTAGGAACATGTGGAAGCCAACTAGCATAGAGAGGAATTTAGGAATCTAGGAATACAACAAAAATGATTTAATTAATGTCAAATATGGGTAACTATGGGTTGATTATTCTAACACCCCCCCTTTAATACTGAATTTAAGAGTAAATATCAGAGAATTATAGGGCCTAGCAACAAGGCTTAGTCACCCTTTTACATACTGCATTCCATACAACCAAGGAAAGAGGCAAAAACCTAGTGGGAAAATCCTCCCTTAAACATGGATAGGAAACAAAATTTTGGAAATATTGTTATCAATCACACTTCACCACATGATCAGAAATCCCTGGAAGTGAATTTATATTATTGAATTTCTTCTCGCAGAAACATTTGGTGAAGATATCTACTACTTGTTTTTAAGATGCGTAGTAGAGTAGAGCAATGGTACCATCATGCACAAGCTTTTTGATATAGTGCATATGGATCTCAATGTGCTTGGTTCTTTGTCTTTGAACTAGATCAATGGAGATTTTAATGGTGCTTTGATTTTCACAATAGATGACTGTTGAAAACTCTAATTCGAAACCACATTCTCCAAGTATCCCCTGCAACCACAAACATTGAGTAGCTGCATTTACAACTCCTTTATTCTCTACCTCTTTAGATGAGAGTGCTATGGAACTCTGTTTCTTACTTGACCAGCTGATTGATCCTTTTTCAAGAATGAACACATATCATGAGGTAGACTTTCAATTTGTGTTGTTACCTTCCCATTCATTGTCAGTAAATCCAACTACCTCTAAGTCAAATTTTGCTTTGTAGAAAATCCCATGACTCCTTATTCCCTTAACAAAGTTTAGGATCCTCTTGGATGATCTCCAATGGATCTCATGAGGATGATCCATGTATCCACACTAACTACATAGGATAATTCAGGTCAATTATTTTTAAGATGAAGCAAACACCCAATCAATTGCCTATACAATGTGTTATTTACCATAGGAGAAGAACCTACTTCCTCAAGCTTAACTCCTGAAAGGAATGGAGTTTTTCTTGGCTTGCAATATTTCATACTGAACTTGGTGAGAAAATATGAATCATACTTGTACTGATGGAATTTTATTCCATGTTGGAATTAAGCAATTTTGAGACCCAAGAATTGGCTCAACAACCACAAGTCTGTCATGGAAAATGCATGGTTCATTGCATCCTTCAAGGAGGAAATCTCTTTCTTTGAACTTCCTGTGATTAGTAGGTCATCCAAATATAAAAAAATCATCGTTAAAGAACCATGAATAAGCTTCAAATATACATTAGGATCATACTTTCATCAAACAAAACTCAATGACAACATAAATCCATCAATCTTGGCATACCAAGCCCTAGGGGCTTGCTTGAGCCCATACAATTATTTATTTAACCTACACAATAAATATGGATTATAAACAAACCCTTCAGGTTTCTACATATAAATCTCTTCATTAATATCTCCATTTAGAAAATCACACTTCACATCCATGTGATGTGCTTTCCATTTCCTCGAAGCTGCAATGGATAGAGATAGCCTTATGGAGTCCATCTTTTCCACTGGTGCAAAGGTCTCATTGTAGTCAATACCATGTACTTGAGAGTATCCATTGGATTCCAATATTTCCTTATATTTCAAAAGTGAACCATCAGCAGCAAAATTAGTTTTAAAGACCCACTTACACTTCACTAGCTTTCTCCGTAGGGGGAGATCAACCAGTTCCCATGTGTTGTTCTTATGGAGCGAGTTGAATTCTTCTTTCATTGTTTTTTTCCATATTTTATCATGTTATGCATCTTAATATGTTTTAGGATCATAATTAACCATCAAATAACACTTCTAATCAAAGATTTCATCTTTCACACAAAGGGCACTCTCAAATTGAGATCTAGTCCTCCTAGTGTCACTGGAATTTCCAGCTAGTTCCCCAGCTGCATGAATGGTCCTTAATTCCCAATTTGGTATTGTAGGGATATTATCATCTGAAATTAAATCATAATTATGAAACATATCATAATCAGAAAACTCCTTAGTCTCTTCACTTACAATCAATGGTTGTGGTGGTGAAGAGAACTCTCCAACTTCAACTACTGCTAAAGGCTCTTCTTCAAACTAAACATTCATTTCAATGAAATATTTGTTAGTGCTCAAGTTGATCAGATTGTACCCTTTTGAATATTCATAATACCCAATAAATAGGCACTCTTGGATTTTGGGTTTCAAAGCCTTCCTCTTTTCAGTTGGAATTCTAGCCCAAGCCTTTGAGCCAAAAATCCTAAAATGGGTCACATCTGGCTTGTTACCACTCCAATATTTGAAAGGATTCATACCATAAACATTCTTATGTGGCACCCTATTCTGGATATATGATGCATAGTTTATAGCCTCGACCCAAAAATTTGGTGGAAAATGTTTAGCCTCCATCATACAAGTTGGCATCTCCTTCAGTGTTCTGTTCTTTCTCTTAGCAACACCATTTTGTTGTGGTGTGTAAGGAAAAGAATGTTGCATATGGATACCTACATCTTTGCAATACTAGATGAAATCATACTTGACATACTCTCCACCATTTTAATATATGAGGATTTTGAGTTTCGTCCCAGACTGGTTCTCAACCAAGGCTCTAAATACTTTGAAAAGATAAAAAAAAAATTAGACTTGTGCTTTAGGAAGTAAACCCAACAATACCTGGAAAAATAATCTATGAAGGTGAGTGCATATTTGACTTGACTCGTGGACATATGAGTAAATGGACCAGCAATGTCACTATGGATCAACTCAAGGGGCGCAAAGGTTCTCTCATGACTAGCTCTCTCATACTTGTGCTCTGGGTGTTTTCCTAGGATACAACCTTGACATACTCTTTTAGAAAACTTGATCTTTGGTAACCCTATGGTCATATCTTTGTCTCTCAAATTAGAAAGATACTTGTAGTTAAGATGGCCAAATATTTCATGCCAAATATTCCTTGCTTAATTAGCATGAGTAAGAAGAGCAAAGGGGTTTGAGTAGGGTAGAAAGTGGGAAAATATTTATACCTTTGAAGTGTGATCAACAACACCTTTTGCTATGACTTTACCATTCAAAATCTCAGTGATTTCAACTTCATTGGGGGATAATATAAATTTATTTGGAGACCCAGTGTGATTCATTTGATACACTAACAAGATATTAGAGGTAAGACATGGAAACAACACATTATTGAAATTACCATGGTCAATATCAGTCCTGCCCTTTCCCATACTGTCAGTCAGAGAGTTATCTCCCAAAACTATTGGTGGACCTTCCAACATGTCAAGAGAGGAAAAGATATCCCTAGTCGAAACCATATGTCTAGAAGCTACAGAATCAATGATGAAGCTAGGTGAGCTTGAGGTGCCAGCAATCAAAGCATGTACTCTCTCCTTGTCTTCTGAATTTGATCCTCCTTCCCTCTTCTTTGAGCAATCAGGAAGGGAGATGTTGTTATTCTCTAGGATTTAGTTCAACCTGTCAATTTTATTTTTCATACAAGAGATCTCCAAATGATAGCCCTTACTGCAGTATGTGTACTTGCTCATTTCTCCTTTGTTCTTCTTCTTTTGGAATTTCTTCATGGAGCCTAAGGGATCCTCTTGAGACTTTGACTTTTATCTCTTTTTCTCAGGTGGATTTTTATCTTTTTTCTTTCTTTTTGAATCCACCTTTAAATCTCTAGCAACCAAATCTTGGTCTTTGGAAGGTTTGATGGTGCCCATCATCACCAGTTTATCTTGCTCTTGGGTGAGGGATTCCATGAACTCAGCAAGCTTAGGCATATTCCAGGTTCGAGTTGTCAATTTAGTGGCATGGAAGGTCAAAACAAACACTGAATATTTAGGACCAAGATTTTAGAGAATGGTCAAAACTATTTTCTCTTCCTTCTTTTCAATCCCATGTTGTTTTAACTGCAAAACTAAGGCCTTAAACTTGGTAAAGTAGAGTTGCAATGATTCGAAGCTACTGGAACTCAAGGAGATCAATTCATTCTCGATTTTATGTCCTCTCATCTCATCTATCTTTCCAAAAATATATTCAATCTTATCCCACACCTCATTAGGATATTTCAATGAATCAAGATGAAAGAGTAGGTCTCTAGAAATGCTCAGACACAAAAGACCATAGGCCTCATCCCTCCTATTGTGCCATTTGATTTTATTTGTAGTTACAATGGGATCTACCTCAGTAGACATGGTAACCTTGTAGATACCTTTATCTCTCAACAATATCTCCATCTCAGCTTTCCATTCAAATAAATTGAATGGAGTCAAGATGATCCTTTGAGATTGGTCCATATCTCAGATCCTGTGCCCTTCAGTCAGCAGAATGTGCTCCCAATCAGTGATGTCAAACCTGCAATAAAAATTTGTAAGGATAGAAATATATATACAAAGGATTTTATACCATGTGTAAATTGAACCCAAGTGATAGAAAAATTACACTCACAAAATTGCTAATCAAACATCCAAAATCCATACAAAAGGAAACTGAAATTGGGGCATAAATTAATCTGTATTGAATAAGTGTACATAATCCAACCATATGAATTAATAGGCTTCTCAAATATATAATTACATGAGAGATTCGAAAGCACTAGGTTGCTATTGGAATTGGTCAAAAAATAAGGCTTACTAAATCAAGTCAAATCCCCCATAGGTGTAAAAAGGAATTTCCAAATATATGAATATGCTCATGAATTTGCTAAAGAAAGTGGTCAAGCTAATAAGTGATGGAAATACAACTCATTCATGATTTTGTTTGGAGAAAATGAAGGAGGATGATGTGGGCAAAAAACAAGGAAAGTTACCCTAGGATAGCTTTTCCTTTATTCCTTAAAACTGCTATAAAGCAAGGAAGCTTTCAGAAAAAGTAGAATGTGCTTTTAGAAACTAGGAATAAAATAAGACTTGCTAAAATAGTTTCCAAGATGATTCCAAAGCGCTTCATGACCCAGTTTAGCAAGTATTGACTTCTAGGAACATGTGGAAGCCCACTAGCATAGAGAGGAATCTCGGAATAAGACAAAAATAATTTAATTAATTTCAAATATGGGTAACTATTCGTTGATTATTATAACAACTCCATGACCCTAGCCAAATAGCTACTTCAGGTAGTTTATTATGCAAAATAAAGAAAGTTACAAATGAGTTTCTCATAATCGATCAACTAGACAATGACCCTCCATGCTATTTAAATAGATATCATGGACCAATCAGATGTTAAGACATAGATCAAAGGTAGTTATGATCTAAGAGAAGATGAACTGTGAGATCACTCTATGTCTAGAACATATCATGACCCTCAGATTAGATATTTACAAATGCATACTAAAGAAACACACTTTTCCTAATGGATATATTATACCAAGTTGATCTTAACCAAATCCTAAGTGTCTAAATTGTAAAAGTAATATATCAATGCTATGAGCAATGATGCTAAGAAGAAGCATAGGAAATAGATCTTGCTACTAAGAATTCTCATAAGCATACATAGGAAAAATAGAGAGAAGAAAAGAGACGGAATCACATGAATGAAGAGATGAATATTGTTGTGTATCCTTCCATTGAATAATGATGAATAATATTGTACATAAATATTACATCCCTCATAGAAAAATCAAACTGTATGGAAACAACTCATAAAGCTCAAAAAGGATGACTTACCAAAATATAGCAAACCCTCATAGGTGGCTAAAGCACTTCCAAAAACTATCAAGGACCTCATGAGTTAGAAAAAGCATGAAATTTTTTTGAAGGAGATGGAAAAAACATGCTAATCCTAGAAAATGGAGGATGGGTTGGAAACAAAAGCTACCAGTTTCCTAGTTAACTAGCTTTTATATTATCCATAGAAAAGCCGAAAAAGCAGAATCTGCTTTAAAGTGCTGTATACTAATTCTGGATGGTCAAAAAGTGGTCAAGATCAAACCAGAATTAGAAATAAATCATTCCTAGAATATAGATGGCATGTATTGACTTTAAGGTGCAAGTGGATGCCTACTAATTAAGCTAGTGGGTGAATAATTAATCAAATAATGATTAATTATTTTATCCTAAGTTGTGAGTGGGTTTAATATATTCCAACAACCCCCTATAATTATGACTTTATGATGGTATGACAAAAAATATAGATGCATATAGGGCCCAACAACAAGGCTATGGTCACCCTTTAACAATTATTATGTCCAGAAAAGTGAGGAAAGAGGCAAAACCACATGGGGAAAATCCTCTCTCAAGATAGGACAAGGCACAAAATTTGAAATATGTCTTCAACATATCTTCATCTTCACTTTAATGAGCTAACTGAACTACTTCTGGATGAAGGACTTGCTGAAGAAATCATGAACTCCATGATCATGCGCTGGAGTGTAGAACCTGGAAGAAGGAAGAGGAGAGACTCCTTGTATCTCATCAACTGATGAAGTAGGAGCATTATCTGAATGCATATTTATTCTGTCAAAATCTGATGTGAAAACATAGTCTAAAATGGAAAAGAGATCTGTGCATACTCCTTCCCAAAGAGTACAAAAATTAAGACAAATTATTTCACACCCAATTCCTTGAATAGCTGCAAAATTGTGATGTGAATCACATGTCAATATTCCAATATGATGTAACACCTATATAGATCTGATATGAGGCTGATAAAACTCTGATATATCATAAATATTATCATATAGAACAGCAAATAAAAAGGCTTCAGTGGCTCCATGAGGGTATAGGGCTATACTAGGAAAACTATGAGCAACTGGGAAAACTTATAGGTGTAAAAATCTGAATGATGGATGGGCATAAGATCTGAACCATAAGTGTTTAGAAAATATCCAAACATGTTTAATATCAGTCCAAATATGACTAAGGACATGGATAACCAGCCACTGAAATATAGAAAATACTTCAAACCATGTAAATAAATATCACTACATAAGAGACCAATGAGGAATCAACTAGTGAACTTGGGATTTGTATAGTATTAGGATTATTCAGAGGCATGGTATATGGTATGGATGGTGGTATGATATGTGTATCAACCTTCAAATATGCTTCTAAATAATAATCCAAAGGATCACATATAAGCATATCAATAGACTCATGGGAATACACTGGTAATGAATCCTCTGTATGAAAGGAGGAAGGAGTGAGATGTTCACAATCTTCAAGGAGGTTCGGAGTATTGATGCCAATAACAAAGGAGGATATTCTGAAGCACATGATATAAATCAAGGTAAGTGGTATGACACAAATAAGGCTTGATGTGGCTAAGCAAACATCTTGGAAGTCACTGGGTTGCGCACCATCATTGAGAGAGGTATGCAAAAGGTGTGGCACATAGATCTCAGAATCTAAGATAGGAGATATAGAGAACAATGAATGGGTGATAGGATCATAATAAATATCAATAGAAGCTCCATATTTTACTTCTTTTTTATCATTAGTATCACAAGAAGAAAAATCACCTTCAAGAGACACAGAAAAAGATGGCTCTTCAATATTTGCTTCATCATTGAAGGAGGAAGCATTCGAATCAAGGAGGGCAGTAGCAACATGAACTGTATGATAAAATTATTCATCATGATCAAATTAATTATAGAATTTATAGGCCAATAAATCTTGAGATAGAGAACAAGAGGAGATGCTGGGTTCGCTCCATTCTTCATCTTCTATTTCCTGCAAACCAAAAGCTTTGTACAAAATTTTCCAAATCTCAAATGGATACTCATCAGAATATATGAGATGATATATATATGGAGACATTACCAAACACATAATTCCATAATATCTATCAAAATTTTTAATCCAATCAATCTTCTCTTCATAAGACTCGGGTTCACTCAATGCACCAATGGAGACATCAAAGAGACATTGCCTCTTCAAGTATGCACTCATTTTTGGCTTCTAATTAGCATAGTTGAAAGGATATAGTAGAGGAAATTTTGAATCCATATTGAATTTGTTGATATGCTCTAGGATATACTCTCTACAACCTACAAAACAAACTAGGAGAAAATATTGTAAGCTAGACAATCTCTTCTTCAGAGAGGGATACGAGACTGGAAGCGCTCCTCAACTCTGTAGCACTTGATCAACCTTGTTGCTTTGATGCCATATAGAATATGGAAAGTTTGTGCTCCTTGTAGCTCTGATGCCATGTACAAATAATATATCAATGATATGAGCAATGATGCTAAGAATAATCACAGGAAATATATCTTGCTACTAAGAATTCTCACAAGCATACACAGAAAAAATAGAGAGAAGAAAAGAGACTGAATCACATGAATGAATAGATGAATATTGGTGTGTATCATTCCATTGAATAATGATGAATAATAGTGTACAAAATAGTACATACCTCATAGGAAAATCAAATTGTATGGAAACAACTCATAAAGCTAAAAAATGATGACTTACCAAAATATAGCAAACCCCCATAGGTGGATAAACCACTTCCCAAAACTATCAAGGACCTCATGAGTTGGAAAAATCATGAGTGAGTTGTCAAGGATATGGAAAAAACATGCTAATCCTATAAAATGGAGAAAAACTAATGGAGTATGGGTTGGAAACAAAAGCTACCAGTTTCCTAGTTGACTAGCTTTTATCTTATCCATAGAAAAGTAGAATAAAGCAGAATAAAGCAGAATCTGCTTTAAAGTGTTGTGTACTAATTCTAGATGGTCAAAAGGTGGTCAACATCAACCCTAAATTAGAAATAAATCATTCCTAGGATATAGATGGCATGTATTGACTTTAAGGTGTAAGTGGATGCCAACTAATTAAGTTAGTGGGTGAATAATTAATCAAATAATTATTAATTATTTTATCCTAAGTTGTGAGTGGGTTTAATATATTCCAACATAAATATCCTAACACTGGTAAACACATTTAATGTAATATTTATATAAAAAATAATTATATGGTTTTCTCCCATTTGGTTTTCCACATAAAATCTCTTGCATACTGAGTGTGTGTATGGTTTATGAGTTGATGAATGGTATTGTTAATGGTCAATGTTTACATTATATGATGAAAAATTTTAAATAGTATATTGTGCTAAATACTTATTCACCCCCTCTCACTATTTACAGTACTTCTAGTGGCATGAATTCTTCTACAATTCCAGTATATATAAGATACCTATAGTTTCAAGAACATTGAGAGACTGTGAGACCTTGAAATAATTAGATAAGCCATGTTTATCATGAAATTAATGCCAAAACATGTAAAATCATGCATAATCATGAATAATTACCTTATGTAGTTGGATAGTGCTTGGATCATGCAAATAATAGAGATATCATGAACAAAGAATGAAACTGGTGGAAAAAGGCAACGATAATTGATAGAAAGGGATTGCCTAATTAGGTACAAAATTAGATAAAATTGAGGCCCAATAAAGGTATAGGTTGTGCTAAGACCTTAGTGTTTCTCCACACGTCACCATTTTTACATGTATACATCTTCAAACTAGCTCCATATAGGTGATTCCCTCTATAATCATCATATCCATCAAAATTTTTGATCCATTTATGCATGTAGGAACCTCCCCTTATTTGGGCAAGTAGCCTAACCTAACCATTCTTACATTTGCTTGTTCCCAATATTAGATTCTTCCTTACATGTGATACCAATTAATGGTACCCAAAAGTGGATTTTGGTATACATTGCCCATTTTCCACATAGGAATAGGAGTCCATTTAGTTAGTGACATTGAATTTATCTACATGTGATTCTTAAGTTTCACTCAATGGCCTTTCCCCAAACTCCATCATTATGGAATTTTGATTTTTCATGTTACATTTCACAAGTTCTATGATTCATGAATCATTGCATACTATAAAAGATACATTATTTTGTCAGCATTTACTGTACCCAATGGATATTACCATCCATTCCCTCCCCTTTGTCTCTTCCACATGATATCACATGATTTTTTTATTCACTTAGTTGTGCATTGGACAGTTATCTCTTTGAATATTTATTTTCTTGAGTAACTAATTATTCAAGAGACCATTTTGATAGTGATCCTTAGAATAATTATAAATAATATATTATCTCTTGTTGTAGCACCCCTAGTCACCTACATCTAGCACATTTTGCGATGTGTCACCCATGGAATGTTTTGTGTTATCCCCCATACAATGTTCACCTCAATACCCACTAATTTCCATCTATGAGTTTTCCCATTGTTGTTATGTCCCCAGGTAATCCCTTTTGTATTTATCCCCTTATAATTTCATGATTTATACATATTTTTCTAAGTTATACATGTCTTTCCACTATGAACACGTAAATTTTGAGTCCCTTGATATATGACCATCTATTCCCCCTTGGTGTCTGAATCCTGCTATCTTATCTCATTGTATCATATGTCATGTTGATCAATGAATAGCTCTTGTTTCTTCATTATTAGTGGGACTCCTTATATTGACTTTAGTAACTCTATTCTAGAGGGTATGCATAGAGTCATTATGTACCTTGGCCCCATAACCATTATTGGTGGGTTACCTTGGACCACTCAAGGGGATACCTCATTTCCCCTCATATTGGTTGGTTTTCATGTACTTAACTTGAAATCATTATTGCACCAATGGGAATTGTAGTGTGTGGTGGTTCCATTATCCTAGTTTTGTGGAATAACTCATTATTCCACCCTTTAGTTCTGAGCTGATTCTATAAGCCATCCATTTCTTAGCTTCTTGTGATGTATGGGTTGCACTAGACATAGTGATTTAGTTTCAGTTCTAGTTCCCTAGACCTATTTGCCTTAGTATTTCAATAGTTTGATCCACCTATGAGGATTTTCCTCACACTGTCACTCCTTCCATATCTTGGGCCCCTCTAGTTTTAGCAGGGCTTCATTTGTTTTGATTTTTCATCCCATTAGGATTTCATTGTTCCTCCTTGTGTAATTCAAATAAAGTATGGAATGGACCATATTTATGTACTTCCTTCATGTCCCTTTTTTACACTCATGATGTATTGAATAGTTATTCATGTATATTTCTCAAATCCCTCTTGGTTTTGATCCCAAATTATTTTGAGACATTGATACAATCATAGGAATACTTGCCTCATTTATATTTATAATTATATGCACTTCACATATTTAATGGATTAGTCTACAAGTATGTCATCCGTGGTCCCCTTTGGGTGGTGAATTTATGTTTTACCACCCTTGTTCTCTATCCTAGCATTCTTGGTTTCTTATGAATTGAAACAGGGAAAAACTGTGATGCATTTTTCCATATGACGAGATCCTAACATCACACCTCAGGAAGAATCTATTAATAGCCTAATTTTTCTCACTTTCCTTATCATGGGTTTCATCACCTCTATACATCTTTACCAGAATTATTATCCCCATCTCCATCACATCCATATTGATGCGCACTTGGCTATGTGAACCAATATGAATAAAACTTAAACATTTAACCCTAATTATCATGTCATGGATTTTCCTCAAAATGCCTCATTGTCTCACTTAAATCTTAAAATTTTACAATGGGTTCCCAAAATCGTAATTTGGATAACCTCCATTGTTTTGTTCTTTCAAAAAAATCAGTAGTGGTTAAGAGTGGAATAAAAAATCCTAACTGTCAAGGCCAAAAATAGTTGGTGATTTTGTCTTCGAAACCCAATCCTCACAACTAAATCATAAACGAAATGAATATCATTCAAATTGGAAATAGTTAATAGTGGTGTCCACATCATTTCCTATAAATACAACCCTAAATGTCACCATTCCATACCAAATATTCATAGTAAAGTTATGTTGTTGAACTTCCTGCTGAATGTAAGAGAAAGAGAAACCATTACTTCCTTCATTTACCATTAGGATTCATATGTATAATCATTTTGTTGGAAACATGGGCATAATGGAACTATAAGAACCCCCCCTTGGAAAATTTTCATAGTTTATCTACCATCTACAATCGATAGAAAAGTGTTATTGTATTTTTACTATTTTATGTGTAACAAAATTAAAACTATTATTTACATGTATTGTTTGTACTTTCTTTAGTTAGATTTGTTATGAATTATGCATGTATGGTTAAATATTTATTGTTTTTCGATTAGTTTCCCTTCCATCATTTTGATATTCTACTTGATATTGTTCAACCATCAAGTGGTTTATTTGGGAACATGTGGGTGAGAAATCACCTATACCAATCATTGTCTTGGATCTCCTATTATAGTTTACCATCATCATTAGAAAGTGGCTTGTATTTATACTACATGGATCATTGTGCTATTTGGGAGTTTCCACATTAGTGCATATGTTTACTAAATTTGGTATCCATGTCATCCCTTTGATTCTTATCACAAAAAAATTCTTTTGTGTATCCTTTCAAATTATGGTCAATAGAAACAAGCATCATGAGCCACTCATGCAGATGGCCTAGAAATTACTCTCACGATGTCTACAATCTGGTCACACAAGAAACTTTGGAAAAATACCACACATCAATAGGAATGCTTCCCACAATATGGAAAACAATTTTCTATTTCATGGACTATTATCCTGTAAAATCACACTTCTCCGTCCGAGTACTGACACTCAATGTGTTGATACACAAAAGAAAAAAAATGGATAGAAGTGGCCAAAAAAATATACAGGGGAATGAACTTTGATACATCATCCTCTTACCAGCTTGGCCTATTTTTTATAAAGTAATTAGGGCGAATTAGTGACTATTACCATTGCAACCCGTGTATCATTTGTGAGTATTGAAATTGTAACCCATATATACATTATTAGGGTTGGAATTTGTGGGTTTCCCTTATGAAAGTCGTGTATCATGCACAACTCGTTAGTATTAATAGTCGTTAATACCTTAAATCAAAATTGAAAAATACAAACAAGTTTAGTCGAGGACAGTTGAGTCCTCAATCATAACTATCCCAACTTCCCCAACCATATCCACCTTTGTAACATCTCTCTTTCCTCATGTATAAATAGAGGGTATGGGTTGAGGCTAAACATCATTCATTTCTAAGAGAAGTTATGGTGGTGGATTGCCCTCAAAGATCTTGGAGCAGAAAAAATCAGTGTCCTTGTCTAGCAGAGGAGTACTTATTTCAGATATTGGTTGTAATCTTACCTCACTTGTTCATCAATAAAGAGATTCTTTCTTCCAATGTTGGCTTTGTACTCATATGTATTATGATTTATGAATTGTATTGTTATTTCATTGCAAGAATATTGTTCCATTGATCATCTATATAATATAAACTATATTGCAAGAAAGATATTTCTCTTTGCAGGTGTTGGAGATTCCCTAGAAGTTGTGGAAGCAATTTGAAGTGAAGAAGAAAGATAGGATCAACCATCATCAACAAGGTATGCCTAATTTATTCCATATTTCTCTGTCAAATTCTAAAATGGTTGAATGTCTGGAAGTTTATTTTATACATTGGTAACCCCAAATACCCTAGGTTATAAGTTTGTATTCTACTGAACAACGGAACTGGCGACTCCGCTGGGGAATCCAACCTGTTGTGGATCATTGATTTTGTATTCCTTACCATTTTTTCTATGTTTGATCCTGTGAGTGATTTGTTTCTATTTTACCTTTAATTTTCAGTATTTTATGTTCAGAATATTCTTGTCATCCATTTTTCTCTCTGAAAAAAGTTTGACAACATTCACAGGTTGCTTCGGTAACATCTGTGTATTTCCTATTTTATTCGCGGGTTTCATCGGTGACAGTCGTGAATGGTACGTGATATTCCTTGATGACAGTCGTGAATTTCCTATAGGTTTCTGTTGATCCATAAGGTTTGAAAATTCTTGTACTTGTTTTTATGATTCTTCAGATACCTTTTTGGAAGACTAAGAACGAAAGAATGGACAGAGAACGTAAGAGAAAATGTAATGTAATGTATATTTAATAAATGTAGAGATGAATTACATAAGAGGTGCCCTGGTAATTTATACCATAAATGGGGAAGAGAGGTGACTTTTCAAGTCACCTCTCTGTTAATTTACATTAACTAACCTAGATTGATAATTAAATTTGTTTTTTGTTACATTGCCTTTCCCTTAAGGAAGCTTTGTCCTTAAAGCTTATTTGACAACAATGACTACATGAACTGTCGCAACATCTCTGATGTGGATATTTGTATGGGTTGTTACTGGCAGGTTTTGTCCCTGGTTCTATTTCAATTATGTGTTCAGTTTTTTTGTTGTTGGGAGTGCCATAGGTAACTCTTGAAACACCTTGCGATGTTTTCGAATTATCTCTTGTGTCTCTAGTTGTTTTTCCATATCTCCTTCACTTGTTAGAATCTCCATTTCTTGACATTGAGGTATGTATGTTGGTGTATCTTTCCAATGTATCTTTTCCATTTGATGTGATGTAACCAGTTGTGTTGGAGGTGGTTAGTACCCATATAATTTTCATGTTTTCCTGAACGCATGGAATTCAATAAAATTTTATTGGTGATTTGCAGAGTATGTACCCAAGGTTTGTAACCACTGTATTCCTAATACTACGTCAATTCCTCCTAGTGGTACCACAAGTAAATATGACTCTAAGTTATATTCTTGCATTTGTAACTTAACCTTGTGACATTTCCCCACATTGGAAATCTTCTTGTCGTCTGCTACCATAACCTTCATGTTAGTTACTGGATCAATAAATAGGTTAAATACTTTAGCAAGGTTGACATTAACGAAGTTATGGGTGCTACCAGAGTCGATGAGAACTGTGACGTTATTATTTTTTATATGTCCTTTAATCTTCAATGTTTGTGGTTGGGAGATTCCAGTAATAGCGGCTAATGATATTTGTGGGGAGTCGTCCTCAATTCCTGGGTGGTAGTCTTGTTGTCTATTCGCATCATTCTCAACTCGTTCATTGACTTCTAGCTCTGCTTCACAAGCATATAATTTATTTTGTGAGCATATGTGCTTAGGACCCCATTTGTCTCCACAGAACTTACATTTTCCTTATTTTATTCTCTGGGCCTCTAAACTGGGCTTTGTTCCTTCCCTAAGTTGAGATGGTGTATACCTTGGATTTCTTGTGTGTCCTGATTGGAGGGGGTTATTTTTGGAGTCGTCTTGGTCAACATTTGTATGAACGGATTTGCTTTCAATGATCCTGGATTTACGTCGTGCCTCTTCCATGGTAGATGTTGTGTAACTCTAGTTCAGCACGGAGGTGTTGTTTTAAGCCATGTATGTAGGTCTATAGTCGTTGGTTATCAGACAACTCTGGGACTTGAGTCGACAACACTTCCCATTCACAGGTGTACTCATCGACACTGTTTTTTTGTTATAACCTTGTGATTTTGGCAAAGAAGTCTTTTTCTTCAACGCCTTGGAATCTTTTGATGAGATCGTTCCTGAAGCTAACCCAGTTGTAAGAACATATTCTTGCAGTATTCTTCCACCATAAGTACCAATTATAAGTGCTTCCTTCTAGATGCATGGAGGCATATTTAATTTTCTCGTCGTCATAATGGATGTTGTGGATGTCTAGGTATTCCTCGGCTTTGTTAAGCCACGCTATGCATTGTCGTTCATCCCCGTTGTATTTGGGTAACTTAACTTTAACCTGTATTTGGCATCCTTGTGTATATGTCTTAGAGGAAGGCATGTTGAATAAAGGATCTGGTTGTTCCAGAGTTCTTGGAGAGTTTGGTTGCAGGTCATTCGAGATGTGTAATCTATCCATGATGGCGGTTAAAAATGCTTATTTTTCTTTTGGTCTTCTTGTAGAGTGAGGAAGCTAGTCTCTATTCGTGACGTAAATTGTGTCCACTTTGATGTCAAATCGTCATTGGTTTGTTTGATTTTTACATGGATTTCCTCGTAATTCTTGTTATTTTTCTCATTGATTTGATTGAATCGAGCATCCATTGATCTAGTGATTGCTGGAATCTTCCCAGTGTTGAACATGGACTTATTTTTATTTGTTGTATAATGCCATCCCGCCACAATATATATATATATATATATATATATATATATATTTTAAGAATTTTAATAATAATAGCTTTTATAATATAGTTTTTTTATTTACAAGAGACAATCTGGAAAGCTCCTCTCACATGGGATTTAAGCGCAAGGAGACAATAGGCCATGTGAGAGCTCGATTGAGGAGACAATCCTCCACTTCCATGTTCGATCATGCACTGGGATTTGTATGCATTTGGGGATCTTGTCAATACCACCTCTTGAGCCTCGTGTGGTGTCGGTGTTGAAGGGGTTTCGGGATTAGATACCCTGCCCATGCATAAGGAACGGGATTTTGACTGTTCCATCGGACTCCTGGTGTAGATTTGGTATCCATAGTCTCTACACAATAGGATCATACACAGGTGGTATTGGAAGGCTATTTTCGGTACACCTAAGACGGACTTGGAAGGTAACCTTGGTAGACAATTTGGGAGGATGGTTGGGTGATTCCAGTGCTTGCACCAAGAAACATCTTCATGATACACCAAGTAAACATCCTTCAATCTTCACTAGTTGGACTTGGGCCCTAATCATCCCATGATTTCCTTTGGAAGGTGTATCTTATATCTGGTATGTCTGTGTTACTTAGGACATTTTTAGTGATTGTTTTTTGGCTTATTTGTGTTTAGTTGGCCTTTGGGTGTGTTGCCTCCTTTCACACACCTGGGTCACATGGTAGAAATGTTCAAGCCACTCGGTGTGTCCTTGGGGGAAAGTCTCGAGTCAAGGTTGTCACCTTGTTCTTGACTCCTTCGTTTAGGCTCAACTCCTAACGAAGCCAAGGGGGGTAGACCCTATTAAGTTACTAAGGATAATTACTTAGTATAGTGATGTTAAATTGAATGAGTTAATTAGGAGTTTGAAATTTAACTATAGACAATCAAAGATGACAAGATACAAAAATGAACACACGAAAGCACAATGCTGAGACACGATATATATATATAAAGCAAGAAAATAACCAATGCCTTAGAATGGAGTCAAAAAATAAGATCAATGTACTTGCATGTGCTTGGAGTGAATGTTTTGTGATTGCCTCTTGGTACGTTTTAAGTTAAATTTGAGGTGTGAGTTGATTAAAATTAGGCGAATGGGTGGACTCCAGATATACCCGAGAGTACTTGGAGTATGTCCAAAACTAAACCTTCATGGCTACCTGCAAGGAATATGTGGGCTGAATGGAGTATATAGGGATATTTTTCATAACACACCCATTAGGGTGTGACAGAGATCGGTGCCCCGAGGTCACTTTTCAGAAGTTCCCGCTTCCTTTGGGTATATTGCCACCGTGATGGTTTGATCTAGGTGTTGGAATTTCACCTGTTGATTTGTTAATTTGGGAGAGTGAGTCCTAATTATACTAGTCACTCAAGTGCTTTTGATATATCTTGACTGATTGGATGAACCATAGCCAAGTGCAGAGCATACACACCGGAGTCTTGTCAATTTTAGTAAATTTTAAACTAGGTGTTCTTGTTTAAAAGAAAACCCTCCAGGAACCTCTTTCGATCCAAGCGGATCTCAATCAGGGAATCAAGGAGGGGTTAATTTTATAATATATGGAAAAAAAATGATAGAAAAGAAAATAGATACACAATTCTAGTTTTCTTATTAGTCCTACCACGAATCTCTTTCCCCTTTCGAGTCAATCGGGAAGTCGTGGGGTAAGTATTAAGATTACTTTGAAATATAAAATATGGAATATGAAATTGATAATGAAATAAAGTATAATACCCTTCATATTAGATCAATTCTAGTTTTAAAAGGGATGAACAAAAAGAAACAAAAAAGACACCGACGCAAATCCCCCCAGGGGGGATGGGGAATGGGCTCGAAAGAGCCTATTCAACAATTATTTCTATTAACAGTGGTTACAATATCAAAGAAATGATATAATTCCTCTTTATCCTTATATGGAGTGAAATCAAGAGCTTACAAAGTGTGAAAATTAAAGGTTTTAGTCAAATGGGAGACCCTTGGGGGGATTTGAACGCTCCTGAGGCCACTTCCGAACAGCAGCTTCCTTTATTTTTTTTCAGACATGATAAAAACCAGCAAGCATATTAGACTGAAATATTCCAAAAATAACTCTGAAAGTACCTTTGGGTCAGCTCACTTTGAACCAAAAAAAAGTAAGTTGAAAACTAGTTAAAAGGGTAAAATAGGAACCAAGGAAAGCAGGATTTCCTTGGGATCTTGGCTTGCCTTTTGGGAAGAAAATAAGATGTGTGATTTTATTTCAGAATATGAAATTTTAACATACAGCAAAGGAAACTACCTTAAAAGCAAGCTACAAATTTTCATTAAAATGCTTGTGAAAATATGGTAATTTCACCTAGATCTCTTAAAATGTAACTTTATATGCAAAAAAAAACTAAGATATAGACTTAGGAAGGGACCTTAATAACTATATCTATGTGTAATTTTCTTAATGATATAGATCTGACCAATAAGAATCCTTAATAGTAACCAGTTTGAAAAGAATTTAAGATTTTTAAAGGAGGAAAAGGGGAAGAGAAATGCTTGTTGTTGAAGCAGATTTGCAAAGGAAACTTGGTAGTGAAGCACCGAGGGGCATGATATTAGAAATATCTTGTTGGAAACCAATGGAATCAAACCTGAACAATAGATCTTCCAGTCACAACAAACCTGTAAGCTACACAACAAATCCTACAAACAGAACCATTAAATCTGAAGATACATATGAGAAGTAGATGATACAGCACGCAAATAATCTTATTTAGCATATAGGTATTAGGTCATTCAAACATATGCATAAAAATAGAAGTAAGTAAGCTTACTTACAATGATCTATCCCTGTGATTTCAATAACCATTCAGGAAGACAATAGTTAAGTGCAAAAAATTGAAAGAATAGCAGTTTCACCTCGAATGTAGCATGATAATGATAATCCACACATGAAAGGTACTCCACAATTGAGCCTCCAAAGCTTCTCTTTATTTCAAAAAATGATGATCAATACACAATTACAATAGCAATCCCTTCAATCCAGCTCTAACTAGCTTGGAAGAGGGAGCGTCAGCCAGGATATATACAAAAACTAGGACATCCATCCCAGGGGGGTGCAATTCCTCATGGAATCAGATGAAATAAGCTGATGGAGAGTCAATCAATGCAGAACTGAAGCTTAATTGAGCCTACTTTTCAACTGGGGGATTTATTGAGCTAACACATCAACCCATACACTGACACATCAGTCCACAAAGCATCCAGGAGAGTCCACACATGTGGAGGAGAGAGAGAGGGAACAATTCCCCATGAAGACAACTGAATATCAACTCTAGATCTGATTTGATCACCTCCTTCAGTCAAGGATTTGTCAGATCCAATCAATCTGCTTCAGATCTGACTGATTTCAATCAAATCGGCTGAGAATCCACTGATTTATGATTTTGGATTTGCTCCATTATTCATCAATTTATTAATTAAAATAATCAATAATTGATTTTTGGGGCTTTCTGACCTGAGTGATGGAAAATCACTCAAAACTAGGAAATAGTGGGTCCATGGGTTTACATGGTGATCTTAGCTTGAAAATGAGCACCTACGTGACTGAAACTGATTATTTGGCCCACTTTTACTACAAAATCAATTTTTCCAATTAAACTATTAAAAAATAGCCTAAGTTTTGGAAAAATTAAAATTTTAATAAAAAACACTGAAAAAACTAAAAAATTGAAAAATTGAAAAACACCTAGGGGGACTTAGACATGTTCATATGACTCGACCATGATGTCTAGCATGCTTATACATTGACACATAGACTCTAATAACCTCAATAGGCCTAAATGCCAAGCCGACCACCCCAAATTTGGAGGTATGGAGTGAAAAACTCAGAAATTATCAGTCGTTTATTCAACAAACAATAATAACCAAGGGAAAAAACACCCTGGGCTGATTGGATTGAAAAATAAAGTCTAATAGACCGAGTCTTTTATAGACACTATCATGCTAGAACATTTATTACAATTCCCCCATGGGGTATGAACATGTGATATAGTACAACAAGCACTTCCCAGAGTACTACCAAAGGTCTTCTGAAGTCCGAACAAGTTAACCCTATTTGGTTCACTAGGCTCACTTGATAAAAAACCACTAAGTACAACTTAGGTGGTAACAAGGTGTGTGAGTCAAATTTATAGTTGTGGAGGACCAACCTCTTCATAGGTCAAAAAGGTTGCAAAACCTTCCTCCATATGTTACAGTGGAGACTCCACTTCCACCTCAAAGGAGGAGACTAGATATTGATGGTTCTTTCGAACCAATAGGAATTAGTGAAGTTCCAGGTGAATGAAAACTGAGGATTAACTAGGAAGAAACATCAACGGTAGAGATATAATAATTGTAGGATGATGAGTTTTCAATAAATTTTAATCCACCTCTAACTGATCTCAACGATCCTGTGATTGTATAGGTTCTCCCTTTTAGTTCACCTGTTATTGGTGTTCCTTTGAGCAGAGTTATGTCTAGCTCAGGAGAAGGTATTTACATCCCAACTTCAACCATCTTGGTTGGTGGATTCCCACCTCCCCAAGTAGGTGCTCCAATACCTAGTGCATCTACTACACCCCTTTCACCAAGTTCTTGAGTGGTTCATCCCTCAATTCCCTCTAGTGTAGTAGATTTGTCTAGTGGGGTGGTCACTGGGATTCCTAGTGCACCTTTTTCTTCTCCTTCCTTTATGCAAAGTGCTCAGAGTGGTCCAAGTGGATCCTCCTCATTCATCCAGGGTTTTTTGCAGAATGGAGGACATATTCCTCCATCCACTCCTTATGTAGGTCCTTCACCTGCATATGTGGGCATGTCGTCTAGAAACACAAATGTTTTTTGTCATAATTTTTAAACACCGATTTCGAACCCTTTCACGAGATCCCCCTTTTCATTTTTTAGTGGAGGGATACTTTCTCCTGTGTTTCAAACTACAACTTCAACTGGATCGGCTCAAACCACATATCATGCACCACAAACAAGTAATCCACTAGCTTTTGGGTGGAATCCTTTTTTAGAGTAGTCCAACTATATCACAATCAGTGGTTGGGGTAAACCCCACCATTTCATTTGGGAGCCAAGGGGCAGGTCCTTCGACATCCCAAACTCCTTATTATCAAACCTCAGTTAGGCCAAAAATTCCTTTCTTAGCAACATTAAACTTACCAGATTTGTCAAATTTAATGAATGAATCCATGCAACATAGTGTGTCATGGCCACCTGTACCTATTAAACTTACCTAAGACATTACTAAGTTTGAAGGAAATGTCGATGAAGATCCATCTATGCACATTACCACTTTCAACCTTTGGTGCTCTTCGAACTCACTGAACAATGACTCTGTTCAATTGAGGATCATTTAGAGAACATTGACTCATGTAGCAGCAAAATGGTACATAGAACTTCCCTCTGCTACATATGATAGTTTTATGGATTTAGTGACTATGTTCCTTAAACACTTTCAACTTCCTATCCGGTATGATGCCGGCACAGACTTGTTGTCAACTTTTTGACAGAACAAGGCCACACATATTTCCGATCACATTCAGGAGTAGTGAACATGAAAGAGGCTTATAAAAGACACTATACCTCTTGAGTTTTTATTAGAGTGGTTCTTAAAATATTAATGCCTTATATCTCTAAGTATGTATCCAATACGGGGGTGACGACAAAACAAGAGGAAATCATCAGGGCCCAGTAGTTATACTTGATATATGCTTAGTCTGGGATTTTGTATGAAATCATTTTTGAGGAGCCGAGGTCCACAAATAACACTAAGAAACCCAATCATGGACCCCATGCTGATGGTGTAGTTGGTTTATTTATTTTTCCTACTGTAGAATCATTGGCTAAGAAAATACATGAGTTTTCAGTGAAGAAATCTGCAGCAGAAGCAGCTAAGGCTTCCACCCCCTCACCACAAAATGGAAATCAGCAGCTCGATGGGAAAAAGAAGAAAGGTAAGAGTGGTGAGGGTAATCAAAACAAGTATAATCCCACAAACAATGTTGATGGGGGTAAAAAATACAAGAAAAAGGTCAAGTTTCCTTGTAAATTGTGCCAAGGATACCACCTTACTTATCAGTTCCCTCTTATGGAACAAGCTCAGAAGTTGTTGAAGAACCAACAACCGACTATCATGAAGGATCCATTTCCCCAAGGACAGAATGCAGCATATGTTTTGAAAGTAGTCAGGGGAACTTCTAGTGATCCTCCTCATCAAAACTATATCAACATGATACTATATAGAACTTTAATCCAAACAAGAATTAAGAATTACGAATCGGAAGATTCAGAGAAGGGTAATCCTACTGGTGAAACTTCAAACCCTCTCATTATTGAAAAACCAGTTCATCGAGTGCCCAAGATACTAAAATGTGTCTTTAAGAAAACATTTCATAACCCTAATGTTAGGGATTCTTCCAACACATACGTATTTGAATATTTAACTCAAACTCCTTGTGTGATGTCGCCATTGGAGGTGTTACAGAGTTTTCCTGCTTAGTGGGATGCCCCCTTAACAACCATAGGTAGCATGGATTCATCAAGCCTGCTGGAAAAGTTTAATCTTTTAGATGTTAAAATCTTCATGCCATACCATGTTGCTTTATCAAATGATGTTGTCCATGGAGGTAAAACCATTAGACATACAGTGGTTGATGAAGGTTCTTTCACATGTGTAATGTCGATGTCTTGTTGGAAAGCCTTAGGATCCCAGATCTATATCCATCAAATACTCTACTTACTAATTTCAACAGAAGGTATTTTCATCCACATGGTATCCTACCAGCTTTTGAAATAAAGTTAGCAAGGAAAGGAGTGGTTGTTGAGGTGGAAGTGATCGATGCCCCGTTGGATTATAACTTGTTGTTGGGGAGAAGTTGGACTTGCGCTATGTGTGTGATTGCATCAACCATTCTCTAAGTTGTAGTGTTTCCACATGAATGGAAGTTGGTTATTGTTGAACAACTTAGTTCATGTAGTCGCATCGTACTCTCACCAAAAAACTACAATTTGAGTAGACCTGGGGTCTTATTTTCTAGCCCAAGAAATAAATTTCAATGTAAATTATTTGTAAAAGTTTTATACTTTTTTTAGAAGAGACGAGTCATAGATAAGTAGATTTTTTTGTGTTGTGAAGCATAGAGATAGGTGTTAGTGTGTGTGGTGAATAATCAAACCAAATCCCTTGTTTTGTGGCAGATCTCAACGATTCATAGATATCTCAACAACGAGTCATCAAAGTGATAGAACAAAATTCTGTTTTTAGGAATTAGTTGCAGGATTGTAGGAAGTAATTGAGTTATGATAATTTTCTTTATATAATCCTATGGGCTAGAGAATAGGAGGGAAAGAGGAGAGTAGAAGAAGAGGGCCATGGCTTCCTTCCCATATTATGAGACAAGCCAGACACTTTGTAATTCTATGTTTGATAATAGGACGAGCATTTCATATGTTTTTATATCTATGTTTATTGTGTTGAATTTCTTGACATGGAAGTAAAATGGCATTACGTTTAGAAATGGTATGAATTTCCTATAGTTAAGTATGATTGTAGAGATTTTGATTGATGGATGGTTTTATAGTAGACAATAGCTATAAGAATCTAAAATTCATGTGAAGAGGAATTAGAACCTCTTGGGAATTCGAACTGAGAATCGATTGCAAATTTTTGTGGGTCAAATTGATTTTAAGAGTCAACCAATGTGCAGAAGGTAGATTCACAGTGCAGACAGAAGACTAGGAGAGATCGATTGGTCTATGGAGGAAACTTGGAACTCGTCTTCCTTGAGCAGAAGGGATAGAATGTAGTTACTATACTCTCAAATATGTAAAGAATCATAGGTCTGGGTGAATGTGTGGTTGAAAACTAAATAGAATATATAAATTCTAGTGTTGAAGGAGTGAATAGAGAGCCAAAGTGCTCCTATGATATTTATTGTTCTAATTAAAATTCATGCAAAAACATATTAGGGACCATTGGATTTTTTTGAGTGACATGTATTCATGCAAAGAGCAGGTCTTCACTCCATATAAACTCAAGGAGGTCATATGTTTTTATCTTTCAATTGATGATGATTTGGAATTTGATCGGGAGCCTTTGCAACGACCTAGTTTAGTGGAGGGTAATCAGGAGCCCAAGCAATAAGGGAAGAGTGCATTATGGCATACCTAGTTACTGGTGTCATTAACAGACCATCTAACAACTAAGTGCTATCACTTTTGGTATCAGAGCGGGTTAATCCTGCAAGTGGAAGGTAGAGAGAGAATGTTGTTTGAGAAGAGTAAGTTAAAATGTGAATTTATGAATAGGAAAATGAGAGGGGAATACTCTTTGACAAAGTAAAGCTAGAATTTTAAGGATAGGAAAAAAAAAAATAGAAGCTTGTGAAGAATTCTTTGCAATAGGAATTTGCGGACAAAAGAGGACATTTCAGTCAAAGTATAGCACTGAACATTGTATGGAAGATGGTAAGTTATTGATCTTATGATTTTTTCATTTGATAGAATAAAGTTTGTGTTCTATAATTAACAGCTAAGGGATATTATGGTAAGGGAACCCTCACATCATAAGTGTTGTAGGAAGTGAATGCAAGTGTTAAATCCATGGAAGAGCATAGTGAGTGCTCAAGGGGTTCTGAGTGAGAGAACCAAAAGGATGTTGATAGGTCAAGTAGGAGAAACTTGATGAGGCATTACGGGGAGAGGCTTAATTAAATTCATGATAGAGTCATAGGAACTCATGGTGCTAGTGAGAAATATGATTGTTGATATTCATCCAAAGGGTTCAAGAGGAATTCACAATAGATTAAAAGAGGATGCTAGTGCAGTTGATGTCAGAAGGATGAATCAAAGTAAATTTGACAAGGAGCTTACTGAGCTAAAGGAAAGGCTTAGTATAGTGAAAGAGTTGTTGCAAGAAGGTAATGCGAAAGACCAATGTTGTGGATGGAAATTGAGGAAGAATGTGAAATGGCCTATAGAGAAGTTATATTCCAAGAATCTCAAACACAAGTTCAGTGTTTGGATAAAAGAAGAGGGAAATATTAAAGCAGCTGAGCATGAGATAGAAGTTCACATCATTTATGAGCTGGAAAAAGGAATATTCCTTGGTGAATAGGAAGAAGATGATGATAAAGAGTTTACTGATAAACTCATGAACTGGTCAAGGATTTCATATCAGTATGAGAAGGAATAAGAGTATGTCAACGAAGGGTCTTTTAAATACCTCGGAGATTGTTTTGTAGAAATAGATCAACATGGAATGTTGGAGGTGAAGGTATCCACTGAGATTGAAGGGCCTTGTGTTTTTAATACTAACAAATTGTGTTTAATTGCATGTTGCACAAGTGGAAGAAAATGACAGTTACTAAATATTGTCCAACAAATTGGAGAGGATGAAGATAAAGGAGAATTTGAAATCATAGGAATATGGTGGAATGTCTATGTTATGAACATCTATTTGTTGGTTTTGTTACAGACATTGTGCAAATGGATAGCTGAGATGGTGAATGAGGAAGCAAAGTTGATTAGTGGCAATAAAATTTCCTTTTATTGGTTGAAGAAAAATACAAAGGAATAAATTGTCTTGAGAGAAAGTATGGCAGCTCAGGACAGAGCTGAAGGTCTTGAGGAAAGTGGCAATAAATTTATTATGTTGCAGCATTGGGAGAATCCTTTGAAAGGTTTGAATAATTTTGAGCAAGAGTGTGTCACATAGAGGATGATAAGGATTTTTATATTCTTATACTTGAAAAGGACATCCATACACAAATGTTTCAGCAAAGAGATAGGTTGGATGATGAAATTGATGAGATATGGAAACTTATGAAAAATAATTTCAAGAAGAAATATTGCAGAAAGAGGAAGATAGTCAGTCATGAAGAAAAGTTGATTGCACAATTATGTAGTAGCAAGACTAGTGGAAGACTACAGAACAAGATATGGGACCTGGGAAAAAGGAGGACTGAAGGCACATGATTGGGAGGTGATGGTTTCTTTTCTACCTTGGGATTATGATGCAAGAGCGTCGTACTCTCACCAAGAATATACAGTTTGAGTAGACCTAGGGTGTTATTTTCTATCCCAAGAAATAATTTTCAATGTAAATTATTTGTAAAATTTTTATACTTTTTTCAGAAGAGACAAGTCATATATAATTAGAATGTTATGTGTTATGAGTCATAAAGATAGATTTTAATGTGTGTGGTGAATCGTCAAACCAAATACCTTGTTTTGTGGTAGATCGTAGGGATTCAGAAATATCTCAACAATGAGTCATCAAAGAGATAGACCTAAACTCTATTTTTAGGAATTAGTTGTAGGATTGTAGGAAGTAGTTGAGTTATGATCATTTTCTTTTATGTAAGCCTACGAGCCAGAGCAGAGGAGGGAAAGAGGAGAGTAGGAGAAGAGGGCTAGGGTTTCGTTCCCATATTATGAGACATGCAAGACACTTTGTAATTCTATGTTTGATAATAGGATGAACATTTCATATGTTTTTATATCTATGTTTATTGTGTTGAATGTCTTGACATGGAAGTAAAATGGCAGTACGTTTATAAATGGTATGAATTTCCTGTAGTTAAGTATGATTGTAGAGATTTTTATTGATGGATGGTTTTCCAGTAGACAGTAGCTATAAGAATATGAAATTCATGTGAAGAGGAATTAGAACCTCTTGGGAATTCAAACTGAGAATCAATTGCAAAAGTTTTGTGGGTTAAATCGATTTTAAGAGTCAACCAATGTGCAGAGGTAGATTCACAGTGTAGAAAGAAGACTAGGAGAGATCGATTGGTCTATGGAGGAAACTTGAAACTCATCTTCCTTGAGTAGAAGGGATAGGATGTAGTTACTGTACTCTCAACTATGTAAAGAATCATAAGTATGGGTGAATTTCTGGTTGAAAACTAAATAGAATATGGAAATTCTATTGTTGAAGGAGCGAATAGAGAGACAAATATATCCTATGATATTTATTATTCTAATTAAAATTCACTAAAAAATAGAGTAGGGACCGTTGGATTTTGTCAAGTGAAGTGTATTCATGCAAAGAGCAGGTAGTTGCTCCATATAAAATCAAGGAGGTCGTATAATGTTTTATTTCAATTGATGATGATTTAGAATTTGATCGGGAGACTTTGCAATGACCTGGTTTAGTGGAGGGTAGTCAGGAGACCAAGAAAAAAGGGCAGAGCGCATTATGGCATACCTAGTTGCTAGTGGAATTAAAGGTCCATCTAGCAACTAAGTGCTATCAACATTTTTACTCGAAAGGGTCATTTGGAGACTAATGATTCCACAGTACCTTTGATAGATCATACCAAACTGGATAATGAGAGCTTGGGGGTTGAAATATATGCATCTTTGATGGGCACATTTGATATGCCAGCCAATATTAATTACTTAGGTTCTACAAGTGTAGGAAAGTCTATCATGATTTTTGTCAATAGAATCAATCCTTGGGTCCTTCCTTCCTGTCATGAACCTCAAGTTCCCTTATCTACAGTGAAAGTGGCTTATCAAGTTGTTGTTAATGCCACCATTGATTCCATCATGACTCCTTCTACATTCTAAGAGGAGTAAGATGAAGCTTATCTTCCTGCTTGGGTAGAGAACTCTTTGTATTCATAAGATTTATTAGATATGGTTTTTCCTTCAGAAAAATCCATTTTGGAAGTATCAGTGGATGAGATAATATTTGTGAATACCTTCACCATAAGTCCTACTTTCTTCCAGAGTTGAGCAGAATTGAGAATCAAGAATTCCATGTGAGACTGGAAGAGGGTATTGATTTGTCGATTAATCCTTTACCAAAGGAGGGAGTTTTTATTAAGGGGAATATAGAAAATATCTATGATACCATTGAAATCAACATCTATGTAAACCCCAACGTCATTGAAAATGTGCATATTGGTGCAAAATTCTCTACAAAGAAAATTGTTTAAAGAATTTCGCGACATCTTTTCTTGGTCATATGAGGAGATGCTAGGCATAGATCCATCTATCATTGAAAAGAAAATTAGTGCTTACCCTAATTCTAAACATGTTCGACAAAATATTCAACCTATCAATCCATGGAAAGTGGCAGCCATTAAGACTGAAGTGGAGAAACTGTTGAAAGAAGGGTTCATTTACCTAATTACTCTTACGGGATGGGTATCCAATCACGTTCCTGTAGATAAAAAACAAGGGACCATACATGTGTGCACTAATTTATATGACCTAAATAAAGTGTTTCCCAGGGAAAACTACCCCACTCCCTTCATTGATCAGATCAATGATTCTTATGAAGGTAGCGAGGTATTCTCATTTATGGATGGCTTTCCGGGTATAAGAAAATTCAAATTAATCCAGAAGAATAGCATAAAATGAAATTCATCTATCCCTTGGGGACCTTCACGTACAATAAAATTTCTTTTGGTTTGAAAGATTCCAGAGATACCTTTCAGTAGGAAATGAATTTTTCCTTCCACGATATCAAAAATATTGTCGAACCTTACTTAGATGATCTTCCTGCCCATTCTCGCAAGAGGAAGGAACATCCAGATCATCTTTGTATGATATTTGAATGATGTAGAAATTATAAGATATGCTTGAATCCACACAAGTATGTTTTCTGTGTTGATTTAGGGAGGTTACTAGGGTTTATTGTATCAAATAGAGGAATACAGGTGGATCCTTTGAAAGTTGAGGCTATTGTAAATCTAGCTTCTTGTTCCATCAAGAAAATTAAGATCCTGCAAGGGAAATCCAATTTCCTTCGACGTTTCATAGTCAATTATGCCAAGATAACTAAGGGTTTCATGCGCTTTCTTAAGAAGAACACCCCATTCATGTGGGATGAAACCACACAACTCGCACTCAAGGAATTAAAGAAGGCTTTGTTGTCAGCTCCTTTCCTACATCCACCAGATTACACCATAGATTTTATATTGTATATGGCTACGTCGGAGTCGACCACAGGATTATTTTTAGTTCAAGAGGATGATAAGCTCTAAGATAATTTTGTCTATTATCTCAGTTGTGCATTAGTTGGCCTTGGACTTACATACTCTCATGTCGAAAAGTTGTCTTAAGTGGTTGTTTATGTTGTTCAAATACTTAGACACTATATCTTACTGAGGACCACCACATTGGTGGAAGATGTGAATCATTTCCAATACATTTTATCTCGACGTATAATCAGGGAAAATTCATTAAGTGGATAGTCATTCTCCAAGATTTTGACTTGTATTTTCAATCTGCTAAGTCAAAAAAGTCATTGGTTTTCACATAACTGATTGTGAAGTTCCCTACAGAAGAGACCATAGTGGCAGAATAATACTCATTCGCTGATGAGTATATATTTTTTATTTCAACAATTGATCCCTCATATGGAGATATTTTAGTATATCTCCAAAATTTGAAGTGTCACGCGTCCTTTTCACGGGAATATTGATGCAAGTTGCGAGTCAGCGCTAAAAAATAAATCATCATCAGTGACACCTTATATCGAAGAGGGGTATATTATATTTTGCATTGGTGCCTCACCCATGAGGAGGTAAAGATTGTATTGAATGATTCCCATAGTGGAGCATTCGGGGGTCATTTATCTAGGTTAGTAACAGCCCAAAAGATTTAGCGTGCTGCTATTTCTAGCCCACTATCTTCAAATATTGTGTGGAAGTTGTAAAGTGTTATCATCCTTGTCAGATTTATACCAGAAATATGTGATCACATTTTTCTCCTTTGTTTCCCGTCATCGCAATGGGTCCCTTCACAAAGTGGCGGGTAAATTACCTTACGTGCAATCCATCTTCTACTGGGGGCACAAATATATCATTGTCTTTGTAGACTGCTTCACGAAGTGGGAAAAGGCAATTCCTACCTTCAAATTTGATGGTGAAACAGCAGCTTACTTTGCATTCAACCAAATCATTTCTCGTTTCAGTATACCAAAGCATATTTTCAATGAGCATGGCAGTCATTTTCAGAATAGCATGATGACCGATTTGACCACTATGATACGGTTTATGAGAGATCATTCATCTTCCTTTTACCCTTAGGATAATGGGAAAGTAGAGGCAGCTAACAAAATTTTGAAAACCATTCTAAATCACACCATTAACGCAAGCCGATCAACTTGGCACATTATTTTGTACCCTACACTTTGGGCATACTAGACTAATGTCAATAATTATACTGGTATTTCATTGTTCCAAAACATTCACGGAGTGGAGGTAGTCGTGTCAGTTGAATACAAAATTCCATCCCTTAAAATAGATATTCATGTGCTTCTTGATACTACGGATTTAGAAGAACGTTTGATTCACTTAGAATATCTAGATGAACTGCACAGATATTCGTTGACTATAAATGAAGCTCACAAGAATAGGGTCAATAACCAATATGACAAAGCATTTAAGTCAAGAATTTTCTCTGAGGGAGAACATGTTTTTCTCTGGGATCAGGACAAGGAACCGCTAGGGGTAAGAAAATTTAAGTCGATGTGGTTAGGTCCCTACGTGGTGTCGAAGGTGTTAGCACTTAGAATCACACCCAAGGTTGTGGAAGGTGAACCCCTGGGTACAACAAAACCAATTTAAGAAAGGGAGATGGCCTCTTCCTTTCTACAGAGGGATCTCTCACAGATTTTTATCAAGGGCAGATACACAACAAATTTTTTTTTAGATGTGTGGGTGGTTGAAACAAAGAAATCCTACATTGGGCTATGGAGTCAACACATTTTGATGAATTATAGAACAGTTTGTAGGAGAAACACCTTACAAAGGCAAGGTAACATTAGGTTACAGTCAAAATGTTGTTGGTCTGGTGATAAAAGAAGAAATATTACAGTCCATCAATGCATAGCATCGGAAAGATGAATTATGCATCAATTTAGGGGGAAATCTTGGTGAAAACCTAGAACAACTTCCAAATCATAACAATATGAATTCTAAACTATTGTACACTCATTCTAGATCTAAAGGAAGACATAATGGAAAGTAAAACGGGAATACATGCACATAAGAAAAGAAATAACAGACTGTAACTACAACATACACATGAATCTCTACAGTAACAAGCCTGCATTTGTCTTAGTCATTTTATTAAAGGGAAGATCTCAATTTACATATCCCTGAACCTCACAGGTTCCAACCTCGTCTTCCTCTATTGAAGGTATATTTATGGTGTTAACAATATTTTAAGGCCAACCTCAAAAACTCAAACATAGTTACAATAATGATACTAAATCTTAACAAAATGAAGACCTGGCAGATCTGCCATGATCATAAACCAAAAAAACAAGCACGCAAGGTCACACATGATGGATCAGTTGGATAATTTGGACAATGAGGACTCATGCTTGCTGCTGAAAATGATAGTTTAGAGGATCTTTGAGTGGCCTCCAATGGCTTCTTTTCTACCTGCATATTCACCCACAAAATTTCCTCTAGACCGTCAATCCTTTAGCAAAAACAAGGAGATGTAAACATGTTCTAGGACCCACTTGCTCCTTAAAATTTCTTTGAATTCTGGAGAATTAAAATAATGACACTTTGAACTAGAATAATTTTTCTCGGCCGTGGAACTAGATAAACCTTAATTTAAGCCATCAAAACCTGTAGGCCCTTGAAATGATTCTACGGATTTCAAAATTTCATTTCCCCATGCATGTTGAATCAGCAAAATGAAATTTCATCGTAGATCCATACTTAATTAGATCTCCACCATTAAAGCATGCCCCTCTTTTAATCGATTCCACATACTTGTAAAGTTACTTTCTTCGTGCAAGTTAGATCAACGGAAATGAATTTTCACCATAGATCTTCATCATTAGCTAATTTGAGTCATTGAAAGCTGCGAAATATACCAAGTTCTGGATACTAGGAATTCTATTTAACTCATGCACATATTCCCTTCTTCCGCATTGTCTATCTTAGGAATACATTCTCTGAGCCATTGATATGAGATAAAGATGCGGATTGCAGAAATAGCAAGGTGAGATCCTGAATTTTATAACCAAAAATTCACATTTTCATCTTTCTTCTTCTGCCATTTTATTTCTACAATGTTGATCGTCTGCAGAAAATTATGGACCATCGATCTAGCAAAAATAGAAAACAAGACTTTCCACCTTTTGTAAAACACGATTTTGTCTTTTCTGACCCCATATTTCCACTTCTGCGTTTCCACCTACGCACTTTTCCGGAAAGCACAAAGCGGAACTTCAATCTTTCATGGATGCAAATTATGACCTTTCCCCCCCTGGATTTATGCTTCCGCCTTTCCTCCTCTGCACTTTTCCAGAAAGTGGAAAGCGGAAATTCAATCTTTCATGGATGCGAATTCTAAATTTTTCATCCCCAGCTTTTTGCTTCCTCCTTTCTGCCTCTGCACTTTTCCTAAAAGTGGAAAGAAGAAATTCAATATTTCATGGATGTGAATTCTGACTTTTTCGTCCCCGGCTTTCCACTTCTTCCTTTTCTCCTCCACACTTTTTTGAAAAGTAGAAAGAGGAACTCGGACTTTCAATTTTCTCACACCCAAATAATTAAGTTTCCCAATTTTTTATTTCCTCCCTCCAGGGTATTTCTACATCGTTTATCTGAGCAGAAGCTCTCCAGACTGTCAGATCTAGATCGTGGAAGTTGGAAGGCAGAAGTTCTAACTCTTTTCGACCAAACTCGTGTATCTTCTTCTTTTCAACATCCTCCCTTTTCTTTTCACGCTGGTTATATGTATGGAAATGGTTTGAGCCATCAAATATGGACTGCAGAAAGTGGAAGTCGGGCTTACCACTTTTATAGCCAAGTTTTTACCTCTTTTGCACTTCTACTCCCAACTTTCCATTGGCGGAAATGAATTTTAGCTATTGATTTTCTCCACTGCAGATCCAGGCCGTTCATTTGTTGTCATTATTCAACTAAGGGAGGATTTCTTCCTTTGAATGCACTTTTAAGGTCATAAATCAGGATTTCTTAAGTATTTTGGCATTACAAATATAGAAATGTCCCTTTAAACACTTGCAAACATTCATCAACAATATTTATGGGTCAGATGATATGGAAATTCTAACCTCCTTCCTCCTTTTAATGGCCATATCCCCTACTAATCAGTTACCCCAGAAATGGTGCTAACAACTGGCTCCAACTTGGGATGATATCCTCCCTGCGAGGTAGCAAAGAATCCCGTGGACCAGGTACCAAATCCATTGGGAGGCTCCCAACCTTTTCCTGAAATCCCCAACATGCTCTGAATTGATGTTGAAACCAATCTAAAAAAAAACTGAATTGATGCTAAAACCAATCTGAAAAATTACTGAAAGGAAATGCTCACCATGTCGAGCTTATTCACACCTACCTACCCTACTTACTAAGCATTAATGCTTAGTAAATTAACTTGTTCCTTTTAGTGAATCCAATCAAGTAAATGATCCCATGAATCAATTTCCTCCTCATTCTTGATAAAAAATAGAAAATAAGAACTTAATGACAAAAGGTTATGGTAAAGGAATTGATCTTTACTGTAAATACATAACCAACCATTATCCTTGCAAAAAAATCTTCACATAGTCAGCTACTAGATCGTAACATCTTTGACAACGTTCAAATTTTTATGCCATTTGTTTACCCCAATAAGGCTGCTCAAACTGTAACTCCACCTGTACATTATCATATTTCTTTTCAAAAGAATTGTGCAAGGAATGTTCCTAGAAATTTGTAAATGAGACACCAACTTCTTGATCTAAGATCTCAGAATTTAAAACCTAATTCCCTCCAATTGTTTCAAAAGAAATATCATTGTGTTCTTAAATAGAAAGAAGCAAAATAATTTCTAAATTTAAAAAATATAAAGAAGTAACCCATTTGGAATCCTCCTCTTCTTCTTGGTGATCCAATCCATTATCACGGTTAGTTGCTTCTTGAGGTGCATTATTCAAGTAGTCATCATCATATATAGCCATGCTGAAATATTTTTTTAAAATGTCACTAACATAATTTTCAGCATGTTCATTGCATTCTTCATAAATCAAATTAGGATTACTCTCTTCATGTATAGCACTAGGATGATGATATTCTTGATCATTAAAAGAAAGGTTGGAATTTAGAGCAGATTCTAGCTGTTCACCTTTCTCATATTTCTCTTCTTGATTTAACCTCTCATGGAAAATTGTTGTTTCTTCCATAGGCTAGGATTGATGGTATAATTGATCATCTTGCTTATCTCCCACTTCCAAATTTTTTATGTAATATTTCATTACCTCAAGAACTAGCAGCAAAGAAGGATACTAATCTTTAAAATGTTCATGGAATACTGTATGAAAGTATTTGAGGGAATATAAACTCCCTGTTGGAAGCCCCTCATACCATGAACTTGCATTTCCTTCTAAACTAGTCATGAACATTTTCATTAAAGAGTACTCATGCAATTTAACCCCCAACTTATGTATATGCATAATAAATTTAAGCAAATGAAGGGAAGCATCATCACCCTTTTGATCTTTGAATCTGGAAAGACATGTTCACCAATCTACAAAACGTATTCGATTGGGAAAACTAGGAATGGAAGCCAGATTCATAGGAGCATACCTTACAGCCCAAGAACTCATCTTGATGATGGAGAAACTAAATCAGTTCCTCAAACTTTGCAACCCCTTTTACAGTCGAGCTTCCATAGAACATTCTGAACAAAAAAATATTTGCAGATAGAGTCGCTAGGTGAAGGATGCACAATTTTCTTCACGTCTGACCATTGTTCACCGTCAATAGTCAGATCTAAAACTCTATCATTCATACCCATGGAATATTTGAACCCTCCTCCCCATATTGGTCCTTCTGGCCACCAATCTCCCAAGTGGAATCACCTTCCAGAATATTTTAGTGTAGTCGCCAGAGCATACACAACCTATATGTTTCTATGACCAGCTACTCAATCAGGTCGTAGAAATAAGACAATGTCATTTTCCTAGGAATGATTTGCACTTTTGTCCCTGACAACAGTGCCAGTTTGCTAGCACTCAGAATCGTACCCAAGCTTTTGGAAGGTGAAACCCGAGGTAACAGCAGAACCACTTTAAGAAAGGGAGTTGGCCTCTTCCTTTCTAGAGAGGTATCTCTCATAGATTTTTATCAGGGCCAGATACACAAAAAAATAAAATTCAAATGTGTGGGTAGTTTAAACAAAGCAAGCATACATTGGGATATGGAGTCAACACATATTAATGAATTACAGAAAAGTTTACAAAAGAAATTCCTTACAGAGGAAAGATAGCATTCGATTACAGTCAAAATGTTGTTGGTCTGGTGATAAAAGAAGAAATATGACAATCCATCAACGCAGAGCATCAGAAAGATGAATTATGCATCAATTTGGGGGGAAACCTTGGTGAAAACCTAGAAAAGTAGCTAGAGCATAACAATATGAATTCTGAACTATTATACGCTCATTCTAGATATGAAGGAAGACATAATGGCAAGTTAAACATGAAGACATGCACATAAGAAAAGAAATAACAGACTGTAACTACTATATACACAGGAATCTCTGCATCAACAAGACCACATTCATCTCTATCATTTTATTAAAGGGAAAATCTCAATTTACATAGCCCTGAACCTCACGGGTTCCAACCTTGTCTTCCTCTATTGAAGGTATATTTACAGTGTTAACAAGATTCCGATACCAATCTATAAAACCCAAAAATAGTCATAGCAATGATACTAAATCTTAACAAAATGATGACCTAGCAAATATTCCATGATCATAAACCAAACAAACAAGCACGCGAGATCATGCGTGATGGATAAGTTGGAGAATTTGGACAGCGAAGATTCATTCTTGCTGCTGAAAATGATAGTTCATAGGATCTTTGAGCGGCCTACAACAAATTATTTTATGCCCGCATATTCACCTATGAAATTGCTTCTGGACTTTTGATCCTTTATCCAAAACAAGGAGATGGAAACACATTCCAGGACCTTCTTGCTCCTTAAAGTTTCGCTGAATTCTAGAGAATTAAAACAAGGACACTTTGAACTAGCATAATTTTTCTTGACCGTGGATCTAGACAAACCTTGGTCTGAGCCATCAAAACCTGCAGGCCCTTTAAATGATTCCACAGATTTCAAAATTTCATTTCCTTGTGCATGTTGAATCACCAAAATGAAATTCCACTGTAGATTCATCCCTGATTAGATCTCCACCATTAAATCATGCCCCTCATTTAATCGATTTCGCAGATTTGGAAAGTTACTTTCTTCGTGCAATTTAAATCGGTAAAAATGAATTTTCACCATATATCTTCATCATTAGTTTATATGAGTAGTTGAAAGCTTCATAATATACCAAGTTCTGCATACCGAGAAGTCTAGTTAACTTGTGCACAAGTTCCCTTTTTTTTCACCGTCGATATTAGGCAGAAATTTTTTGAGCCGTTGATTTGAGGTAAAGATACGGGCTCCGGAAAGTGAAAGGAGGGATCCTAACTTTTATAACCAAAACTTCACATTTCCGCCTTTTCTCTTCCGCCCTTTTTTTCTGCACCATTGATCGTCTACAGAAAACTTCTGGACCATCAATCTGGCGGAAAGCAGACTTTCCACTTTTTGTAAAACATGATTCTGACTATTTCAGCCCCATCTTTTTGCTTTTTCCTTTCTGCCTCCACACTTTTCTGGAAAGTGAAAAGTAGAACTTCAATATTTCATGGATTCTAATTATGACCTTTCCACCCTTGGCTATACGCTTTCACCTTTCTACCTCCGCACTTTTCCGGACAGTGGAAAGAGGAACTTCAATATTTCATGGATGTGAATTCTGAATTTTTCATCCCTGGTTTTCTGCTTTCGCCTTTTCGCCTCCGCACTTTTCAAGAAAGTGGAAAAAGGAACTTCAATATTTTGCAGATGCGAATTCTGACCTTTCTTCTTCCGCCTTTTTGCCTCCTTACTTTTCTAGAAATCAGAAAGCAAAACTTCAATCTTTCACAGATGCGTTGACTTTTCCATCCCTAGCTTTCTGCTTCCACCTTTTCACCTCTGCACTTTTCTAGAAAGTGAAAAGTGGAACTCGGACTTTCAATTTTCTCACACCCAAATACTTAAGTTTCTTGATTTCTGATTTCTGCCCTCCGGTGTCTTTCCACACCGTTGATTTTCATAAAATCTTTCATGACCTTCAAATCTGGATCGCAGAAGTTCTATCTTGTTTCAACCAAACTCTTATATCTTCCATTTTTTCACTTCCGCCGTTTTCTTTCTACACCGTCGATATGTGCGGAAATGGTCTGAGTTGTAGGATCTAGACTGCGAAAAGCAGAAGTCGAGCTTACCACGTTTTTTACCTCTTCTGCAACTCCACTCCCAACTTTCCTTGGGAAAAAATGAATTTTAGCTGTTGATTTTATCTGCTGCAGATCCAGGCCGTTCATTTGCTATCGTTATTCATATAAGGGCGTATTTCTTCCTTTGAATGCACTTTTAAGGTAAAAAATCGGGATTTCTTAAGTATTTTGGCATTACGAATCTAGAAATGTCCCTTCAAACACTTGCATACCTTCATCAACAATCTTTAAGGGTCAGATGATATGGAAATTTCTAACCTCATTCCTCCTTTTAATGGCCATATTCCCTACTAATCATTTATCCCATAAATGGTGCTAACAGAAGGTTTTGTAAAAGGGAGTTTATGAATTAACTGATTATTATGGAAATAAGTTGTTGGAGCCTAGAAATGGGCTCTACTTGAAGAAGTACTACGCCTAGGAATGGTGCTTGTTCTTGTATTTTTATTGTATGTATTTTTATATACAATAGATCGTTAGCTAGTTAGTGTTTCTTATATAGTTTTTTCATTGTTTCATATGTCATCCGAGTGGTTCGTAGGTTTTGCAGATGACACTAGTCGCCATACTTGTAAAGGCTAGCTTCAGTCGCATGGGTTATATTTTCACCCACAGGACAACTGGTTGCCTCTGGTGGCTCGTTCCTGGGTCATGCTTCTAATAATACGGCTGAGTATAGTGCAGTTATTTAGTTGTTATCGGATGCTACACTACGTGGCATCACCTATCTAGAATTTAGACTTGACTCTCAGTTGGTAGTTTCCCAAATCAATGATGATTATCAGGTGTGAAACCCTAACTTACTACGTCACTTTTTACGTGTTAGATCACTTGAAAGAAACTTTGAGTATATTTCATTCAATCACATTTCAAGAAATGAAAACAAAATTACTGATGCATATGCGAATTACATATTGGATTGGCACTTAACACACATATTGTAAAATAAATATAACAGACACATTTGAAACGCATGTATATAACCAGAAGTATATATATATATGTAAAATATGTCCATAGATATAGCGAGTTTTGATCCGAATATTCTTTCACAAGTGTACAAATATATAAAAAATAATAGGATCATCATCCATATAAGCCTAATTCTAGGCCTACTCCTCAGCCTCCTTGGTTCCGGCTACCTCTACAACCTCCCCGTAATGAAGAATGACCCAAGCCACCCTTCTGAGAAGGCGTAGCCAGGTCTTTGGAACCCCAACAATGTACTCCTGCATAAGTGTAGGGATACAATATATCCACAGTGTAAGGACATATTGGGTAAGCCTGGCCAACTTCCCCTCAATGACACGCATAAAAATTTCATCCCCACCCTGTATGGGCCACACATATGTCTTAGGATGCCCATTGGGGTGCACAGGTCCAAGGTCTACATATAAAACATAAAAAGGGTCAAACTCTTATACATATGTATATATAATTTTATAAATAAAAACTCATAAAAATCAAATAATATAAAAAGAAAAACATACCTGTCTCTCCTAGGCCTCCCATTGAGGGTGTACAAGTTCAGGGTCTCCTCGGAAATCTAATCCAGTGTATGGAAACTGCTCAAGAGTAGGAACCTATCTTTCCCACCAGGTATAGAAATCATCATCATAACCTCTTATTACACCGCCTCCACCACGTTGGCAGAGAAATATGTCTCCCTATCTAGTAAGTCTAGGATGACGAGGTGAAAATGGTGGTAGTGGTACTGCAGGGATGAGGGCAGGAACCCTCTTGAAGAAGAACGATACCAAAATTATAGCAAAGCCAAAGTTCTTTCTTTGTCCCCTTCTGCAATCAAATAGTTGTTTTTTCATGATCAGGATCATCCCTGAACACCAATAAAATAGAGTGCCCCATATACATTCTGCTTCCACCTGCATGTGGGTTTGTGTGGCCAAGTGTAATGCAGAAGAACCAATAACCATAGCCACAATTCTTACCATCACCTTCATGGGGAAGCTTGTTATCTATGAGATTGGGACACATGTTCCTCATTTCTTTGTACTAGGTAGGAAGTATGTATCAATGTAATCTTGTACACTCATAGGGTCACTACCCCTATCGGTGCCCTGAAGATTCATAGGTATTCTTCTGCAAGAAAGACCCATGATGAAAAAAATCTCATCTATTGTAAGTTTCAGTGTTTATCCCTGAAGGTCAAAGAGACTGAGATCATGGTCCCAATAGTCTACTAGAGTCTCCAGTAAGCGGACTTGCGCTCTCATATTGGATGTACAATATAATTTTAACAAGCCACTTCGCTATAATTCTTGCAAGGTTGGGTCATCTCGCATTGCCTCTCAATCTGTATCTTCATGCTCCCTCTCCCTTGCCACTCTAAAACCATTTTGTTCTTACCAATTGAACATATTCAACCATTCGAATCCATAAAAAATACTTCTTATGGGTGCACTTTTAAGTTTTTAGAGGTCACGCAGTATTTGCAATTGTGCTTTCAGCATAGCGCAAACAATATGCGGGCTGCAGTGCAGCAACCCACGAATAGAACGTGTATTCACGAATGTTATTAAGTCGACCTGCAAATGTTGCATAGATCTCTTAGGGAATGCATAAACTCATAAATTTATTCACCAAAAAAAAAATTTGAATGGATGGAAAGGAGGAGAAAAGAGAGATAACCAACCTGCAACTTGTGCAATTAGAATTGGTCCAATGGTTTGTCCATGGTGATCACCTAAATTTTGAAGGTAAATTTTCCAAATATAGTAATTTTTCCAAATGGTATGTCTATTTTGGAATTTTGAACTATTTATAATAAAAATTTCAAATTTTTACCCATTTTCTATAGTTTAGAATCATCTTTTAATGGAATGACTAATACCATGGCCTTTTTGCTAGCTGCAACAGGTCCTAGATCATCAAAAAGTTTTTTTCCATCACATATTGGGTATGATTTGGTCCTCATCGCAAATTTTACACTTATACCTTATCCATCATTAAACCCTATGATCACATTTTTCTTCCTTGGATTATGGTGTAAAAACACTTTTACCTTTTACACATCATTGTTCTTCCATGGATAGGGCCTCCTTCTCATGGGTACCCTAGTTTAGAACACGTTATTTTCTTTCTGGTACCCATGTCGCAGCTGTGTTAGGTTTTCAAGAGCCTTCTTAGTTTTTTTTCATGACAAAATGTGATTCATTTTGCATCCTTTTAAGATCTATACCCGTTTATAAGGCTCCCTGCACTTATGGAGTTTTCTTTAGGCCTTGGTTTAACTCCCCAAAATAGACTAGACTGTTGAGTAAACTTATTCATACAAACTCGTTAAGAATAAGTGACGACCATGTCCATTGGTGGTAAGTTATCTCTTTCTCGGACCATGTATATTATTTACGTGAAAGGAATACTCTGTTTTCTGCAGAATTGACAAGAATATCTTCAAGCACGGGTTTATCTCTTTTCCAGACCTAAGGGACTAAATTTATGGAAAAGGAACACCCAGTATGAGCTTAGTTTTCTCTTTTTCATGCTTTGGACCTAAACATGAAAAATATTCCGAGCTTACTTTATGTCTTTGGCATGCTCACAAAACCTAAAGAATGAAGCATCGAGTTTACTATTCGTTGGGAAAAATATTGTCTTGAATAATTTACCTAATATTTAATTATCAATCTAGGTTAGTAGGCTTCGAGTTGCTACAACATATATGCAAAGGTAGAGAGTGTCGTGGTAATACTCTTCATAAGCCAAAGATTGAAAGGTCTTAAGTTGAACTCTAAAGGATCTAGTTAAGTTAATGAAAACAAAGGTAACACCAACCTATTTATAAATGTCTGGATAAAAAAAGTGTTATGATAATAAACTATTTTATCTAGAGAGATTGATTTTTACTTGAGAGAATGACTACATTAAAAAGGATTTACAATGACCAAATAGAAACTATACATACACTAACTAAATTATCTTAATTCCACTCTCCTTGATTATTCTGAGGATAGGAATTTGCTGTAATAGGAACTGGGGAAGGAGAGGTATCAAAATGGCTCTCAAAAGAAGTGTAAAAGCTAAAGGGAATTAAGTCTAGTTTGATCTCTACAAAAATGTGTAAACTAAGAAATGTCCAGTAACAGGAAATAGTAAAAATGATTGTTTATACACAAATAACTCCTACTTACAAAATATTATATGAGGGTAGACATAGTTTATGGAGAAACAAAAAAATTACAAAGATGATTTGAACTCTATCTTATAGATCCTTTTCACAGTTGTATAATTTAAAAGAACAAATTATAAACACCTAATCTATTAATGCATGTATTTAAAACTAAAGGAACAACTTGAATCAAAGGCTCATTCCTATGCATAAGGTAAAAGAAAGAGGTAGGAGAAATGCGTTTTAACAAGAAGTCTTAAACAACCTTATCTAAAGGTCCTCAAAAATAAAATATAAACATTATCTAACCATTACTACTCAGATAGAATCAGAAAACTAGAAGGATCAACATTAAAATAAATTAAAAACACACAGGATTGAATGAGCGACTATATAACAGGTGGAAATGAAGGTCTCTATAAAAAATGGAACAGAATATTTGTATGACAGTCTGTTTAAAGAAAATGTAAAAACTTTAAGGAAACAGTAAAGTTAAATGCTTTATTGAATAGAAGCTACCCCGTGCATGTACTAGTGTAATGTAAAACAGGAAGTAAACCTACTTTAATTACTGAATTCCATAGTAATACAACCTAAACTAATTTCATAAATCAAAACAAACTAACATATTCTTAATCAGATTCATGATAAAAACTAGAATAAGCAAAACTAGATTATAATTAATCAAAGAAATTTAATCTAGAAATCGAAAGACTTTGTAGAAAAACTTGAAAGTTATCTTAAACGCAACCGGTTGCTATTTAATAAAAAGAACCTACATGCTCAACATAATTTTAAATTTAAATCTATACTACATGAAACATGAACGATTATAGAAACAAAACTAAAAAACTCATAAACAAAATTATACTAATTGCACAGGAAAGAAATAACAAAACCTACACAAATATTTAAAGACTCTGTTTGTCAGGGGGACCTCCCAGCAAACAGAGTTATGCTTCTTCTAATCGAACACAATCATATACAGCACAATAATAATTTCATTAGAATAAAAAGTAGCATTACAAAGTTTTTCAGATTGAGCTGATAAAATAAAAGATAGAGACTCGGACTCTAGACTTGCAGAATCTCTCTCTAAGTTGCATGACAGCGTCTATATATACATCGTTCAATGGAGGCGAGAAAGTTGAACCTTTAGTGGTCAACTTCTCTTCATGATAAGGAAGTCATAATGTCAAATAAGTACATTAACAACTAACAACTAACAACTCCTCTTCTCTCGTAGATCATGTTCCTTCAAGCGAGCAATGTGGTTCATAACTTCAGTCTGAATCAAAGCCTATGTCGAGGTGTCACGCAGAAGTACTAGATAGGAACTTATTCTAGAAGAATACTAACGTTGAGATGTCAGCATGTGGTGATGACAATTTCTGGCCATTTTCATGCTCTTAATACACAGAAACATGGTACCAAAAAATGCATAGTCTGCATGATGATCTAGATGGCAAGTTGGGCACGTTGTCCATATACTCAGCTATACCCGTGTCTATTTGTTAGGTCACCAAAAAGACAATATAACTTGCAGAGAATAAGAAACATGAATTAATATAGAAAATGCCAATTTTAACCATTGAAACCATAAAATGATGATAATAAATAGAACTGACATAATTCCTAATTTAGTCAATTAGCTGAAGCTTGTAAAGGGAGATACATGGTGCAAAATACACTAAAAAGTAGAAAATGTGTGTTAATATTTGAAGTGTTGAACCAAAAAATAGTGACAAAATTGGGACCAACATTCCCCCGAACAGGAAGAATACCAGGTCCCACTGGTGCAAAGTAAAAGATATCATAAGGAAGGAAGCAGAGTTGTGTCAGTAGTTGCCTCTGACTTGGATGGAATAGATTGCCTGTACTTCAACTTCCTCACCTATTCTTTCAGAATGGCACACCTTTCCTGTCGAACCCTCTGTGATAGACTAACATTCTTATGTAGATCCTCCATATTCTTAATTTGTAACCGTAACACTCTGTTTTCTTCACGAAGCTCTAAAATTAACTTGGCATGTGCTTCATTCTGCTTCGTCGATTGAGTTAACTCAAAAGTTAAATGATCTAATGTGGGCTACGGTGGCATAAATGGTTCTGGGGACTGGTTAAAATCCTGTGGAGGACTATATCTATCGTAGTCAAGTCCAAATCGACAGTAGGAAGGGGATCTTCAGATGCAGGAATGTCCATTTGATCTGTGTCCTTGAGGAATTCAGCAGAGAGGCTAGCTAGTGCTAAGAGGGATGAGTTTGGGTCATTTTTCTCTCCCGTAGCCTCATCATCTGGATGACTAGTCTTCTCATCAAGTTGAACCACGGTCTGAGTACTGGGTCGAAGCCTACGCTGGATGCTTTTAGTATTCTGTCTTCTGGTACAAGGTTAAGAAAAAGGCACAAATTCAATGGACACAGGACTAGCAGGGGTTTCTTGCACGGGTGAATTAGGTTCTGAGACATCCTCATCAAGGCAGACAACATCATGGTTTTCTACAAGTGAGGTTGGTCTTGACTCAGGGTTAAAATGACGAGACCGCTTACAAATATTGAGGTGGGGATTAAGTACTTTGAAAACAAAATTTTCCCAAGACTGGTTTCATTCTTTAAGCTGATCCAAAATTAACATTTTGATTATACTATGGTGATACAAAATACTCTTTGGATGAAGGGTATTCTTCTAGACCAAATTTGAAATTTTTTCTAAGCTATGGCGGAAAAAGAAAGGGAAATTCAAACACCTATTATCATTAAAGTGGGATAATAAGTGAAGGTGACAAGACTTGAAAATGATAAATTTACCTTTGCAGGTAACCGAGTGAATGATGACTATCAACGACTTGATATACTAAGTCTTTATCCAGCTGTGATGGTATCCTTTCACACCTGTTACATACTAGAACTCAGGCTTCAGAGAAAAATTGTGTGATGCTCATGGAACGAACTATTGTTTATGCCATCGTTCACCCTCTCAGGGAAGCTTAGTAGCGCGGGAAATTGACTCCTCAGTAACTTGAAAGGAAAGGTGATCTACTGTGGTCGTCCTCCCAACAAACCCCATTGCAAACAGTAATGAGATCTCTTCATCATAACCTTGCAGCGAATGGAGGAAAGGGTTCCATCTGGCTCGAAAGAACACTTCCCTACACTCCCTAAACTCTGTCATTTGAAACAGATCCTAATAAATTTCAGGATCGAATCGGTTTGGCATGATGGAAACAAAGGAAGGAATACAGGGTTTTCAGGAAAGGTGACAAAAAAAATTCTCTATAGTAATAACAGTTTAGTGATGGCGATGGAATTGAAGAATGTTCACACAATGTTAGTTTTAAAGTGTGTCACATTCAACCTGCCAAACGATCATGCAACCAGCTCAGCATGCCTAAATGATCATGCCATTATGGAGAATTTTCAGAGCATGTGCCATCTAAATCTCATGATTGAATGAATTTCTAATTTTTAGTTGGTTTAACCATGTCCAAAAAAGCTTTGGACAGGTTTAACATGTAACTTAATGCAAGTGTATAACCAAACTCATAATCATAACCTTAGTTCAACGAGGAGGGTGACTTATCTGATAGCTTATGCGTGCGAACATAAAAGGAGAATAATGAAGATGGCAGGGTCATGATAACCAAAAGGTATTCGAAGGTTGTATCATATCCATTAGGGGTGAAATAAGATCATATTAGATTTAATCTGTACAATCATTAATCGGCATTATTCATAATATCATATAGATTTGACCCTAATGTTATGACTTGGCTTTTTACCCAATGAAATTAAGCCAACACTTAATCAAAAGTAAAAAAATATCATAAAAAAAAAATTATCAGCCCATCATTTGGCCTTTTATTCACACTGACATTGGACCCTTCATATGATCCTTCATACAACCTTTCATATGAAATAATTCTTTAACGTTCTTGCTTATTCATCCACGATTTTAAGGAAAATTTCACCATCTACATTATCCTGCAAACACTTTATCATTTGGCAATGAGTCTTTTATAAAAAAAATGAAGATAGATAATCAGCTAATCCTCCCCAAACCAAATATATGGCATGTCCTCAAGCCATACAATAAAACTATGTAATTTTCAAAAGAATTAAGAAAGTTCAGTCATGCTGTTATAAGTTTGTAAAAGAGAAAAAGACTAACTAATAAAGTGAAAGGATTCAAATAGATATATTTTTTAAAAATGGTAGTGCTCAAATGTTGTAGAAATGTAAATTGATCATTGATCATGTGATGAAAATATAAGTAAATAATACCATAGGGAAAACGAGTCACCTTTGCCTTGTTGTAAGGATATCTTGGCATCTCAAAAATTCTTAAGCTCGCCTTCAAAATTGTGGAAATTTTCAGCTATGGGTGCCATTTCTAGGATAATCTTATCCTAGATATTAATGGAAATAATACTGTCGGATCCAAGGTCAGCTTACGGTTATTTTGTAATGAAATCATAAACAATAGGCCTATTTATATGTGTTTTGATATATATTATTATTCTTTGAAATCATGTGCCTAGTGTTGCATTCACTAGATCTCTTTATCTGATATTTCCTCACTACCAGCAGGCCTGTTTAGTACCTCGACGGGTTTATCTTGGTACCATGCAAGCATAGCCCCGCTTCCTGCGAGCTTGCTCAGTACCCCAACGGGTTTACTTGCATTTATAAAACTTCCTTGTAAGTTATTACTTAGCATTGACTCGCTACCAGCAGGCCTGTTCAGTACCTCGGCGGGTTTGCCTTGTATAAAGATTCTGAATATAGGAAGTTGATTGGTACTAGAGTGTCCTAAGCCCTACTAAACACATGAGTTAAATTTATTTTTCACAAAATGGCCTTAACTATATATCATGTCAAAAGAGAATAACTTAAAGGTGTCCCTGGGCCTTTCAGTCTATTTTATAAAAGTTAATGTTCCCCACAAGCAACAATTCCACTTACCCTCTAGTTCCCTCAAAGATAGTTAAGAGTCAAGTTTTGATAACAAGTGTATATGATCTACTAGTCTCTAGGTATGAAAATTCTAAAGAACATGATAATTAAAATAAGTCTTTTGAGCAACTATTCAAAATAATAATAAAAATGTATTTAGCTGAATCAAAACACTTAGCATAACAAAATCATAGAATAATGGGTTTGAAAGTGATATACAAGAAAAGCTTCAAAGTCCTATTAGATCTCTTTACCTCATAAGTTGTTCAAAGAAATAGATGCTTCCTCAAATCCATGTATTAGATGATTCATTTTATTCTTGAAAATATAAAAAAGAGTCCTCTGAAAAGAAGTGATTAGAAATGACTCTTTATTTATTCAAAGAGATATGCACATATTTACATATATATAAGTAATGGTAACTCACAATATTTTTAAAGATGAGGAGGAGGAAGAGTTTTTGGAAATGTAAGTTCAATGATTACCTCTATTTTAGTAGGATCCTTCTAGATCCCTTGAGGTAAAATATGATGCCCTATGCAAATATGACATACAGAGGTTTTATTTAAAGAGCATTCCTGTTGGGGATGTTTAACTTCACATTTTGGAAATAGATTGTTCTTTGCTGCTCGTTTTTCTTCCTTCTTCTTCATATAAGTCAGGTTTCTAAAGTGAGTATACCTAGAAGGTTTCTTTCAAGGTGAGAATGGGGCATCCCAACATTATTTTTCAGAAGATATCTTCCTCTAATCAACCATTCTCTTTATTAGGTCCTATAGGAAGAGCAGATGCTACTGTGAATGTTTCAATTTGTGGGGTTACTATGTCAAAGCCAGATTTCACCTAGACAAAATCAGTGAAGTCCAACTTCTCCAAAAAAAAAATTCATCTAAAATTTTGTGACTTAGAGGAAAGTTTAATAGTTACTTCTTCTGAACTTTGTCAAGAATGAGGCCCTCAGGACCTCCTTCCAGTATCTCTTCTATCATTTCCCTCCGTAGAATCTCTTTATGTTTCTAGAAAAACTACTTCCTATAGGTATTTTTTATTTTTTATTTTTTCAATGCTTATTCAGTGAGTTGGGGCTTTATTTTTCCTATAAATTTTTTATAAAAACTCAATAAAATATTTCTATCCTATACTACTATTATTATTGGATTTTTGGGTGCCTATTATAACAAATGTGTAGGTTCTTACCTCTCATCTTACCACTCCCTCATTACCATCTTATATCTACCTTACGAAACAACTCCCTGGAAACAGCGCCAAAATGTTGGGCAAAATATTGTCTTGAATAATTTACCTAATATTTACTTATCAACTGGGGTTAGTAGGCTTAGAGTTGCTACAAAATATATGCAAAGGTAGAGAGTGTCGTGGTAATACTCTTACTAAGCCAAATATTGAAAGGTCTTAAGTTTAACTCCTAATGATCTAGTTAAGTTAATGAAAACAAAGGTAACATCAACCTATTTATAAATGTCCAGATAAAAATAGTGTTATAATAATAAACTATTCTATCTAGAGAGATTGATTTTTACTTGAGAGAATGACTACATTAAAAAGGATTTACAATGACCAAATAGAAACTATACACACACTAACTAAATTATCTTGATTCCACTCTCCTTGATTATTCTGAGGATAGGCATTTACAGTAATAGGAACTGGGGCAGGAGAGGTATCAAAATGGCTCTCAAAAGAAGTGTAAAAGCTAAAGGGAATTAAGTCTAGTTTGATCTCTACAAAAATGTGTAAACTGAGAAATGTCCAGTTACAGGAAATAGTAAACATGATTGTTTATACACAAATAACTCCTACTTACAAAATATTATATGAGGGTAGACATAGTTTATCGACAAACTAAAAACTTACAAAGACGATTTGAGTTCTATCTTATAGATACTTTTCACAATTGTATAATTTAAAACAAAAAATTATAAACACCTAATCTATTAATGCATGTAATTTAAAGCTAAAGGAACAAATTGAATCAAATGCTCAATTACAGATCAATAAGATGAGTTAATTTACATAATATCATTCCTATTCATAAGTTCAAAGAAAGAGGAAGGAGAAATGAGTTTTAACAAGAAGTCTTAAACAATATTATCTAAAGGTATTTAAAAAGAAAATATAAACATTATCTAACCATTACTACTGAGATAGAATCAGAAAACTAGAAGGATAAAATTTAAAATAAATTAAAAACACACAGGACTGAATGAACGACTATATAACAGGTGAAAATGAAGGTCTGTATAAAAGGTGGAACAGATTGTTTGTATGACAGTCTATTTAAAGAAGATGTTAAAACTTTAAGAAAACAGTAAATTTAAATGCTTTATTGAAGAGCAGCTACACCATGCATGTACTATTGTAATGTAAAACAGGAAGTAAACCTACTTTAATGACTGAATTCCATAGTAATACGACCTAAACTAATTTCAAAACAAACTAACATATTCTTAATCAGATTCATGATAAAAACTGGAAAGAACAGAACTAGATTATAATTAATCAAAGAAATTTAATCTAGAAATTGAAATACTTTGTATAAAAAATTAAAAGCTATCTTAAATGCAACCGGTTTCTATTTAATAAAAAGAACCTACATGCTCAACATAATTTTAAATTGAAATCTATACTATAGGAAACATGAACGATTATAGAAAAAAAACTAAAAAAAACATAAACAGAATTATACTAATTGCAGAGGAAAGAAATAATAAAACCTACACAAATATTTAAAGACTTTGTTTATCGGGGGACCCTCCAAGCGAATAGAGTTATGCTTCTTCTAATCGAACACAATCAAATACAACACAATAAGACTTTCATTAGAATAAAAATTTGTTAGGATATTTAGACACTAAGGAGTTAGTTAAGATCAACTTGTGTAATATATCAATTAGGTAAAGTGTGTTTCTTTAGTATGCATTAGTATGAATTTGTAAATATTCTAATCCGACAGTCATGATATGTTCTAGACATAAAGTGATCCGATGGTTCAGCTTCTCTTATATCATACCTACCATTGATCTGTTGCTTAACATCCGATTGGTCCATGGTCTCTATTTAAAGAGCATGGAGGGTCCTTGGCTAGTTGATCGATTATGAGAAGCTCATTTGTAAATTTCTTTCTTTTGCATAATAAATTGCTCCAAGTAGCTATTTGGCTGGGGTCGTGGACTGTTTCCCTCTCGAGGGTTTTAACCATGTGACAAACATCGGTGTATTGATCTGTGATCTATTTGTGTGAAGTGGTTTCTCTAGTTTTTTGGTCTTTTGGGAGTACCCTGTGTACCCGAACATGGTATCAGATCATTTATGAAGAGTCGCTTCTGGTTTTGATCAAGATCTGGAACCGGTGTTGTCGAAACTTTGAAAGGGTTTCTGGTTCTAGAGTTTTTATGCATTTTTTGTTCGTGAGAGATATTCCATTGCATCTGGAGTGTCATTTCCATTGAGAAATATTTTTTGTTACATCAAAAACAGTTTCCGTTTGATCCATAAACACCCATTTTGGAAAATCTAAAGGTATAATGTTACAGTAACGGATTTGTTTTATTTTTTTTAAATCTCTCATATTTTATCAGTTTTATTATCAAATATTTATTGTTTTAGTCTGGGACTGTTTCCTTCCCTGGATGCGTATGCTCTTTGTCATGCACCTTGCGCGATCGTGGCGAATCAGAAATATAAAGAATTTTTTTTTTCTTGTCTTCTCGGCTGTGTATGCTCTTTGTCATGCACCTTGTGCGATCGCAGTGAATCAGAAACAATGAGAAAACTTGAAAACGTAGACTTTTCGGGTAAGATAACCAAGATCTAACCCCATAGTGTGGAAAATTTTGTTTTTGTTTTTGTTTTTCGTTTTTTTTTGTGATTTGCAGGAAAAAAGGCAAGCACGAAGAACGAGAGAGAAGAATAAAAACAAAAAAAACCCTTCCTCTTTCCATTCTTTTTTGTACATTTTAAACTTAGCTCACTTGGTTCAAAGTTGTTTTATTCCTTAATAGGTCTTGAATTCAAGTCTTATTAAGTTACTTTTTAGTGCATGCAATTTCTATTTTCAAGTTACTTTATTGTAAAAGTGCATCTCACTTAAATAAAATAAAATAAAAAGTGAGTCACTTAAGTCTTTAATTGATTGCAGCACTATTTAAAAGTAACATTATTGTAAAATTGAACATCACTTATTTTACAAAAGTGATTAACTTAAAATCAACTTTCTTGTAACTGATTTTCAAAGGTTCATCTTGGGAAGAAGGGGGTTCTTTTTTATAGTTGGCCAAGTTAAGATCTGCCACGTCACTATTGGGGACATCTTCAACATTTTCTTTGATCAAGCATAACTTCATCATCCAGAATCAATTTTTAGTGTTGTTTTTTTTAAATAGCCTAGTTTTTCGAGCTCTTTACATCCAGATAGTTAGTTTATGTTTTTTCAACCATTATTTTATAGTATGGCCACCCCTTGTGATATTATACTTATTAGTTATAACTATTTCTCATGGAAATCTCGTATGGAGGATGTTATACGAAGTAGGGTACTTTTCATAATTACCTCAAGGAAAGAAATAGAACCCACTAATGATGATAAGAAAATAAAATGGAAAAATATATGTGATGAAGCTCGTGGATTGATTGGGATGTCAATCTCTACTGATTTGCGATTCCACATATCTGGAATTGATAAACCTGATAAAGCTTGGGAAAAGTTGGAATCTGTGTTTGATAAAAACAATGAAATTTGAGGTCATCAACTTGAGAATGAGTTGATTTATTTGAATCCAAGAGTTTTTTCATGCATTCAAGACTATTTATCTAAGTATAAAACTCTTAGACTCTTATGTGAAGAATGAAAGATTAAGAAAGAAGACAAACAATGTATATATCATATTCTTTCCAAACTTGGACCTGCATATTCAGTTTTTGTATCTACATTTTACTTCATGAAAGAATCCTTGACTGCAACTAGCTATCAAGAGCCTAGTCTTCAATCCTTTTGTGATTCCTTAATTAGAGAAAAAGATAAGCTCATTCATCTTGGAATAATTAACAATGTAGATACATCTGGGAAAGCCTTATTGTCCCAATAGAAATAAAAGTCCAAGCCTCCCAAGAAACAAAAAATTTGCAATAATAAGCCAAACAAGGGTTCCAAACCCTCTCAGTTAGCTCCTTCTTTAAAAAATAACAAAGGATCCAATACAAAAGGAAGGAAGACTGAGTGTCATTGCAATTTTTGTGGGAAAGATAACCATGATGAATCTTAGTGTTTCAAGAAGATGGTAGCCTTAGAAGCAGCAATGAAAAAGCACCACATCATCCTAGATTCATCTTCAGAATATACCTCTCATGGGAATGCACTTTGTTCTTTTGGTTGCTCTTATACTGCATCTTCTTCTTCTAGTTCAAATGAATGGCTCATTGATTCTGGAGCATCTTATCATATGGCTAAGGATCAAGCCATGTTTTCTACTATGCATAAATGTAACACCAAACAAATATTTGTTGGTGATGATAGATCTCTACGTGTTGTAGGATCTGAAATAGTTCCAATAGACAATGGTCATTTCAGTGATGTACTATGTGTTCCAAAAATTTCCTGCAATTTGTTATCAGTCTATCAAATTACTCATTCAGGTGAAGGTAAAACTGTGACATTTACACCTCACCAAGTTGTAATCAAGGATTTTAAAAATCCTCAAAATGTCCTTTATACTAAAATTGTTGATGATATTACCAGGTTGTATAAATTTAACAACTTTGGGTCATCACCTTTTCCTTCAGTTTTTGTTTCTCATAGTGATAACTTGAGAAAACGTTTGCATGAGCGATTTGGTCACTTAAATTATCGTTCATTGCAACAACTATGTAAAGACAATATGGTGACTGGTTTTTCGATGGTATCTTGTAAGGATAGTGTTTGTTCCAGTTGTGTACTCGGAAAACATCATCGAGACAGTTTTGACAAATGTGCCTCTTGGCATGCCTCGGTTCCCTTGGAGCTTGTGCATAGTGACTTGTGTGGTCCTCTTCCATCTGCTTCCTTTTATGGTTTCAAATATTTCTTAACTCTCATTGATGACTACTCTAGATGCACTTGGGTTTACTTCCTAAAACTTAAGAGCGAAATATTTAACATGTTCTTGGCCTACAAGGCCCTTGTTGAAAAACAATTTGGTCATCAAATTATTAAGTTAAGATCTGACAATGGAGGAGAATATGTTAACAAAATTTCACTATTTTCTGTACTAAACAAGGAATCCAACAACAACACACTGCTCCATATACACCACAACAAAATGGTGTAGCTGAACGGAAGAACCACAATTTAAAAGGAATGGCTAATTGTATGATCCAATCTAAGGGACTAAGTCTTCAATATTGGGCTACGGCCATAAATTGTGCAAATTACATAGTTAATCACACACCCACTAAAGTTTTACAAGGTATAACACCGAAAGAAGCATGGAGTAAAATTAAACCATATGGAAGTCACTTCCGTGTGTTTGGTTGTGAAGCATGGGCTCACATTCCGGATGAAAAACGGAAAGCATTGCAGCCTAAAAGTGAAAAGTGCATATTTTTTGGATATTCAGAAGATGTAAAAGGTTATAGAATTCTTCAGCCACATTCTCATGATATAATCATTAGAAGAGATGTTAAATTTGATTAAAATCTCTTGGATTGCAAGCCTAACTTGGAGGGTGTGCCGTCTTTGGGCTACGAGCTTGATTCGACAATTGTGCCTTCTTCTTCTTCCAACTTCCTTAATAGGTTTCCAACTCTAGTTTTTGATGATGATGGTGAGGATGAAAATCCACCTCTACCTACTCATGTTGCTCCAGTTGCACTAGTACCAATGCTTCCTTGATGGGTCCGTTCAACATGTGAAGCAACAGGTGATCTTGCCAGTGATCCTAGAGATCAATGTCGAACATGTTCTCAGTTTCAGCAAGCCTCTTCTCTTGTGGCTCAATTTTTTGAGAATCATGATCCATAAAATTTTGCATAAGCTTCAGGAAATCCAAATTGGTATGCAACTATGGATGAAGAATATCATTCCCCAATGGCGAACGATACTTGGGATCTTGTTCCTCTTCCAAAAGGAAGAAAAATTTTCAGATGTAAATGGGTCTACAGAACTAAGCATGCTATTATAGCGGATTTCACCACACTAGGTGAATCACACATTGTATGGCCTTCCCCTGTCCCGCTACAGACTCATTAGCCCCTATGGACCACTTTTTGTCTTTTGATGTATCATCGACCATCCCTAAAAACATTAGAAAAATGATATACGCGGCATTTTCCGCGATAACCGCATACATACGCGGATATTCCCTCTATAGTCGCGTACATCGGGATGTGTACATAATCCAAAATCCTTTGGAGCGTTCCTTGACTTGGATCCGACTCATATGACTCCTGGCCTTCTATATGCCTTGAGATCGCACGGATTCAACCTTTTAGTACCCATTTGAAAAGCTATATAAGGAACCCATTGAGACATTGAAAGCATAAGAGAGAATTGAGAGCATCGAAACTATAGTCCATTGTTGCCAGAACTTAT
>LPNX010932986.1:330203-340926 GCA_001517045.1 Pseudotsuga menziesii
TGGTATAAAAAACGTTCTCAGGAAGCTCCTCTCAAAAGGGAGTCAAGCACTAGGTAGTGTGAGTGGTTGTTGATTGGGATAACCCCTGGTCGAGAACTGTGTAGCACCGGCGATATAGCTAGGATTGTATTCGTATCTGGGGGCTCTTTCAGGAGTTTTGGGCTTTGCTACCCTTCCCATATGGTCAATCCCGCCTGCGACTGTCCGCCTGAGCGTTGATTATATTGAGGTGACCTTAGTGACCTTACCTAGGATATCGAGGGGGTACGTGTAGAGGTTATTCTGCATGTGTCCAGGCCAGGTTGGGGTCGGACAGCACAGTCGCTTTACGCGTTGAAGCTGAGGGACACCATAATTGGTTTCGAACCTACGCTTGTGGTGAAAAGGGCCTCTCAAGCCTCTCCTAGGCGATACATACCGGCCACATTCGGGAGCTCACTTATCCAGCCTTGTTTGCTTGCTTTTGGATTTAGATTTTATAGTGATTGCTCTGTGCACGCTAGTTGGCCTAGGGTTGACGTAAATAGAGAGTCTTTGCTTTTTTGTTGAGTCATTGTGGAGTCGGGTGCGGTTCCACGCCGTTCTCGTCGGTTAGCAGGACTTCCGCCTTCCACTTCTCCTCCTCCTTTGGGAGAGGGGCCTAGACGGTCCAGGCGGACTGTGTCACACATTGATTCACACACCATGGAGGATCATTTAGAGACTATTCCTGAGCCACCTCCTCCTATTCACATTGACGATGGGGAATTTACTCCTACATATGATCCCTCACCTGACCTAGCTGAGATCGGTCTCGTTATTTCCTAGATAGGATCTTTGCATGATAGACCTGCTCACTCTAGGCCATATTCCCCATTGACCCGTTACCGGTATGGAATGTCGAATGATGCCGAGACTCACTTTGACCCTCCTAGCACCAGCTATGGTAGTTATGTTACCACTGGCTTTCCTATGCATGATTTGACATTTCATGTTGAATCCGACTTTGACCCTAACACTATACCTGGGGGCATTCCCATGCCTTACCTTGCGGAGAGGTTTGGGAATACTAGTCACATTGCACCTTCCATCCCAGCGGTGGAAGCTACATCTTATATACCTACTAGGTCTAGAGTTAGTGATCCCATAGCGATACCAGGTTCTAGACGAGTGACGATAGGCACTAGCACATATCTTCTTATAGAGATTCCTTCATCCTCGCTTCTGAGTTCTTCAAATGAAAACCCTCCACCTTACTCTCATGGTCCTTCGAGTCGGCACGTAGCTACGAGTCAGATCCGTACTGCGATTACTAGACCAATTGTGTCTCAAGCCTACATACCACCCGTAGTTTCGGGAGGTTATGTTCATGTTTCTAGAGGTTAGGTTGCTACTTCCTCGACATATATCCCTACTTTTGGCATGTATATACCTACTTCCGGAATGTATGTACCTACCTATGGAGTGTCTCATGGGGCATCACAGCCAATGACCCATGGACCCTACTATGGGGCGCAGTATGGACAGGTCTCTCAACCTTATGGAGGCAGGTATTCACAACCTGCTTACTCTCCCAACTATGGCTTTGTAGCTCCTACTAGTCAAGGTCCACCTCATTATGCGACTTCCATGCCACCCTATACGGGTCATATAGGAGGAGGTCACTATGGCCAAGGTCATGGTGGTAATCAATCCTATATGAACCAGGGAGCGGTCCCTAGATCTCATCATACTAAGCTCCCATTCCTCGCGACACTCAATTTACCTGACTTATCGAGACTTACGAACGATCCTGTGGCTCATGACCCGGCTTGGCCGGCTGTCCCTACCAAGCTTCCTTCGGACATACCTAAGTTCGAAGGAAGACCAGGAGAGGATCCGAGTGAACACGTTACGACATTCCACCTATGGTGCTCTTCCAATTCATTGCATCAGGACTCAGTCTGCTTGAGACTATTTCAACGCACCCTTACAGGGCCTGCGGTGAAATGGTATATAGAGTTACCTAGGGGTGCCTTTACTTTGTTCGATGACCTTGCGATGACTTTCCTTAATCACTTCCAGCTACCAGTGCACTATGATGTTGGTATTGAACTCTTGTCGACATTTCGGCAAGATAAAGCCACCCATATTTCTGATCATATTCAGGAGTGGCGTAGACGGAAGAGATTAAGCAAAGCCTTTATACCACCGGAATTCCTCCTTGAGTGGTTCCTCAAATATTTATTGCCATATATCGCGAAGGATGTTTCCACATATGGAGTGCAGAATGAGGAACAAGCCATCTTTAGGGCGCAGGAACTAGACTTGATCTATGCTCAGTCTGGTTTGTTATATGAGATTATACCTAATGCCCCTCGTTCTATTTTCGATCCCAAGGTCAAACCTGGACCACATGCCGATGGCATTGTGGGTAGTGCAAGTAAGAAACCTATAGGTTCGGTTGTGAAACAAGTTGCTCAGTTGTCTATCAACCAATCTGCCTCGGGACAAGCTACAGCTTTGTCTCAGCCTGCCCAAACAGCGAATGTACTTGCTGTACAATCGTCCGACTAGAAGGGTAACCAGCAACCTGGACGGAATAGAAAAAAGGGTAAAAATAATAATAAGAAGGGTGGGAATAAAAATGAGAATGCCAACAATAATGACAAGAACAATAAAAATGATGGGGGGGACAAGTAGAATAAATGTAAGGTTAAGTTTCCTTGCAAGCTTTGTAAGGACGATCATCTCACTTACTTGTGCCCTAGGATGGATGAAGCTTCGAAGTTCATAGCACAGGGCCCAGCTGTGTTAATGAACCCTTTACCGCATAACCAAAATATGAACTCGAAGTCCCATGATCAATCTAGTGATGAATATCCACCTGAAACTAGTGGTCATGGGTGCATTAATATGGTCCGTGCCGCAAAAGTTGTGACGCGTGTGAAATATTATTCTTCATCACAACCCAACCCAGGCAAAGAACCTGATCCACCAGGAACCCCTTTGCATATTGAGAAACCTGTGGATAAACCTGAAGCTGCACCTCGCATTCCTAAGGGGGTACTTAAGCATTCGGGGCATAATCCAAATGCCCGAGCCGCCCAGAACTATTCAGTTGTCGAGGACTTGGGTCATACTCCTTGTGCGATGTCTGCATTGGAGGTGCTTCAAAGTTGTCCGTCGCAAAGGAAGGCTTTGCTTTCTGCTCTTGGTGTGAATGGTGATGATTCTTCCTCAGTGATCAAATTTGAAACCGCAAGACATCATCCTCGCTTGCCCTACTATGTGTCCCTTTTGGTGCATGTAGAATGTCTTAATATGATCGTCAAGCGTACTGTGATTGACGAGGGTGCTGCTGCTTCTGTGATGTCTTTGTCTTGTTGGAAGGGTCTTGGTTCTCCTGAGTTGTCAAAGTCTACAACCATGTTAACTGCTTTTGATGGGAGATCATTTAGGCTTCACGGTATCCTTCCTTCTCTTAAAGTCCGTTTGGGAGGGAAGACCGTTGCGATAGAGGTCGAGGTGGTTGATGCGCCCCTTGACTACAATCTCTTACTGGGAAGGAATTGGATGTATAGTATGCAAGCCGTTGCGTCTTCTGTATTTCGCGTTGTATGCTTTCCTCATAATGGGAAGATTGTAATGATTGATCAGATGGCATTCAAGAATCCGCCTGTTAGTGCATCTTCGGAAGCTTCGGTTCCGAAAGTTGAACATTCCCAGCCGGCAACTGGGAGTGTGGGTGTAGGTATGTATCTGTCCCTCATGGGAACCTTTAGTTGTCCTGCACCCATCCTCATGATAGGAGCTAGTTTCGATGGTGCTTCCAGGTCTACGAGATCGGTGCCTTTTCGCACAAGTCATATGGGAGATCCTTGGATTCTTCCTTCACCGAGTCATTCGAGTGAGCCCATTGAGATGAGCGTACCGTTGCCTGCAGCCATGATAGCTTACCAAGATAATCTCCAGTCTGCTGCAGAGCCTTGTTCTTCTTCTTCACGGACAGAGGAAGAAGACCCCTATGTGCTACCGGCATGGGCAGTACAGTCTTCCCATGCCCATGATTTCCTTGATACAGTTTTCCCTTCGGATGAAGCGATCATCAAGGCTATGTCGGGAGTTGAGCCACCATGGGAGGAACTTCATCATAGATAATATTTCCTTCCAGAGCTTGACCTTTTGGAGCATGAGGATTATAGGGAGATTCTTAGACAAAAATTTGGTAGAACCATGATTCCATTAAGCTCTCCTAGTCAGATGGCTGATGGGATCATGGCAAACATATCGTCAACTATGCCTATCAACATTTCTCGCAACCCTGGTACAATTGAGAATGTCTACATTGGGGCGGATTGTTCCCAAGATGAGATTCACAAGTATACCGAGCTATTCAAGGAATTCCATGATGTTTTTTCTTGGTCTTATGATAAGATGCCAAGGATTGACCCTCAGATTGTCGAACACGAAATTAAGACTTACCCCAACGTGAAGCCTGTTCGACAGCGTTTACGCATGGTAAATCCTAGGAAAGCACCCGCCATAAAGGCAGAGATAGAGAAGCTATTGAAAGCTGGTTTCATCTATCCCGTTCCCTTGACGGAGTGGGTTTCAAATCCCGTTCCGGTGGATAAGAAGAAAGGAGCGATCCATATATGCACTGATTTCCGTGATTTAAATCATGCCTAAGGATAACTTCCCCACACCGTTTATAGATCAAATATTGGATGAGTGTGAGGGTAGCGAGGTGTTCTCCTTTATGGACAGCTTTTCCAGATATAATCAGATTCAAATTAAACTCGAGGACCAACATAAGACCCCAATTATTTGTCCTTGGGTAACATTTGCGTATCGAAAAATGCCTTTCGGCCTTAAAAACGCTGGAGCTACCTTTCAGCGGGCGATGACCTTGATTTTCCACGATCTCAAGTCCATTATTGAAGTATTTTTGGATGACCTCGCTGCTCATTCTCGCATGAGAATGCGTCATTCTTATCACTTGAGATTGGTGTTCGAAAGATGCCGGCACTATGCTGTTAGATTAAACCCTCATAAGTGCATCTTTTGTGTGAAATCAGGTCGTCTGTTAGGATTTATCATTTCGAAAGAGGGTATAAGAGTCGACCCCTTGAAAGTGGAGGCAATACTTCAATTGTCTCCCCCGTGAAATATTCGTCATCTTCAGTGTTTGCAAGGCATGGAAAACTTCCTACGAAGATTTGTTGTCAATTTCGCCAATTTGACTAGAGGTTTCATGTGTCTCCTGAAGAAGGATACTCCCTTTGAATGGGATGAGCGAGCCCAGGATTCCTTCGATACACTTAAGCAAGCCCTAGCATCGGCCTCGGTGATTAGTCCTCTGGATTATAGCCGTGATTTCCTATTATATGTGGCTGCGTCTTTAGAGACGATTGAGATGGTTTTGGTTCAGGAGGATGAGGAGCTCCAGGAGCATGTCATATATTATCTAAGCCAAAACCTTATTGACGCAGAGATTCGGTATTCTCACGTTGAGAAGCTTGCCTTAGCTACCGTACATGCGGTGCAGCATTTGAGACATTATATTCTCCTTCGCCAAACCTTGGTTGTTGCCCATGTCAATCCATTTTAGTTCGTCTTCACACGTAGGATGATTGGGGGAAAATATAATAAATGGATTGTCATCCTGCAAGAGTTTGATCTCGAGTTTGTTTCGGCAAAATCGAAGAAATATTTAATCTTTGCAGAGCTCATATCAGATTTTCTGAGCGAGGCTGAGGAGTCAGTATGTGAAGATACGTTCGTTGATGAACACATTTTCTTGATCTCAATGGCTGACCCATGGTACAGTGATATCATAGTATATTTGCAAACGCAGAGGACCCCTACTCACCTCTCGCGAGATGAGCGACGTCGATTACATCACGTTTCCAAGAACTACCTCATAGTGGACAATACTTTGTACCGCCGTGGAGTAGATTCCCTTTTACTACGTTGTTTAACTCATGATGAGGATGAGGTAGTGCTTAATGATTGCCACGGAGGGGCATGTGGTGGTCATTTATCTGGGCTTTCTACAGCTCAAAATATTTTGAGAGCAGGATATTTCTGGCCGTTGATCTTCAAGGATTGTATTGAAGTGGTCAAGAGGTGCCACCCTTGCCAGGTGTTTGCACATAACATGCGCTCGAAGCCTGCCCCATTACACCCTATTATCACCTCCGGTCCCTTCACCAAGTGGGGGCTATATTTTATGGATTGCAACCCAAATTCGGCTGGGGGGCACCATCACATTATAGTGGCTGTCGATTACTTCACAAAATGGGCTGAGGCAATGCCTACAGTAAAATCCAACGGTGAGAAAGCCGCTCACTTCGTATTCAACCAAATCATCTCTAGGTTCAGGATTCCGAGAGAGCTTGTCACTGACCATGGCTCACACTTTCAGAATTGTATGATGGAAGAGTTGGCATCCAAGTTAGGATATAAGCAAGAGCACTCCTCTTCTTACTATCCTCAAGCGAATGGACAGGTTGAAGCAATGAATAAATCACTTAAGTCCATTCTCCAACGAACCATCGCACAAAGCAAGACGAATTGGCATATTATGTTGTACCCTGCTTTGTGGGCATATCGAACTGCGGTAAAGACTGCCACTGGTTTTTCTCCATATCAGCTTGTTCATGGAGTGGAGTCAATATTGCTGGTTGAATGCGAGATTCCTTCGTTGAAGTTAGCTGTAGAACTCTTACCAGACACTTCGCCTTTGGAGGAGCGTTTGGTTCACCTTGAGCAACTCGATGAGCAGCGTAGAGATGCCTTGGTGACTCTAGAGGTTAATAAACGTCACGTGAAGGCCCAATACGATAAGTCTATCCGTCCGAGAGTGTTTAGTGAGGGAGACTTGGTCCTTTTGTGGGATCAATCGAAAGAACCCTTGGGGGCAGGGAAGTTCAATCCTATGTGGCATGGTCCTTACGTGGTCAAGCGTGTATTAGAGAAGGGTGCCTATGAGTTAGTGGATTACGAAGGGACAGTCTTGGCGGATCCTAGAAATGGGCTCTATATTAAAAAATACTATGCATGATCTTTAGCCAAGGCTGTTTTTTGTATATTATTGTACATCTTTTTTGCATAGTTAGGTCTTGTTTATCGTGATCGGGTTTGTGATTAGTTTCCATTTCTTGTGGCAGATGTCAATGGAATCTTCCACCTTCATAGGATTCGCGGATGGTGCAAGCCATCACAATCAACACTCAACCTTAGCTGCTTGGGTGATTTATACTCCTATGGGTCATGTACTGTCTTCAAGAGGTGTATGTCTACGGCCATCTTCCAACAATGTTGCTGAATATAGTGCCGTTATCGAGCTTCTAAGGGATGCCATTTTGCATGGTGTTCTCTCTCTTGAGGTACGTCTTGATTCAGAGTTAGTAGTGTCACAGCTCAATGGTTTGTACCATGTTAGAGATCCGACGTTATTGAGGAGGTTCTTACGTGTGAGATTGCTAGAACGACAATTTGAGAACATAACATATATACACATTCCAAGAAATTTTAATCAAATTGCTGACTCATATGCTAACTATGTGTTAGATTGGCATTTGTTTCATTCATTATAAATTAATCATAAACACAATTTTTACACATGTAAATAAATAAACCGATCACCATAAAAAAAATTTATATACATCAAAAATGTGGTAATACATAGTGTCATAATACAAAATTGGGGCTTTAAAAGCCACCATCATATACACGGTAGTACAAAATAGATACACTCCCAGGTGTCTAGTCCTATGGAGGTGGATGAGGGTTGTGATCATGATATGTCACCACGGCTCTAGCTAGTCACTGGAATAAACGCACCCATGCACGTGGTACGCCAACCACCTGTCTCTGCATAGCCTCAGGCAAGTCCTCGACTTGCGCCATGGGAATCCTATGAGTCAGTCATACGAATTTGGTATGGATGCTTTGGAGCGTTCGCTCTGCATCCACACCGGTGATATTGTCTCCTCTTCCCCTTCATCTATGACGTGGGAAGCCCTCTGGTCGCCGTGGTCCCACATCTGCACATGAATCGTAGATGTCACTATGTATTGTCACCCAAAAATATGTCTTTTTTCCATTAATCAAGAAAACACAAAAAAATTAAATAATTCAAAAAAAAAAAATAAAAAGAGTAAGGGTCGAGATTCATTACCTATGTCTCCATATGCTGACCCTGGTGGTAATGGCATGTCCGGGTCTCCCTGGAAGTATATCCCTACATAAGGGTAGTCCTCTATGGCAACAATATGTCGTCGCCACCATGGAAAAAAGTCTGTTGGATAAGGGTTGGATACCCTACCACCCCCCAGTCTGCGCATCACGTCTGCCCAATGTCGTTGGCCCGGATCTCGAACCCCGTGGAGAGGAACATCCACTCTAGGGCTCAATCCTGGAACACGCTCGAAGAAAAACGTGCTCAAGATACTGCCGAACCCAAAGTTCTGTATCCTACCTGCCTTGCACTCACTGAGATGATGTTTCATGTTGCTCAGTAGGGAAGTGCTCCAGTCATAGATGGTCAGTGTCATGCACTCCACCGCATAGAACATCAGTGGCCGAGAGGCCTAATGGAGTGATGCTAATCCTGCTATCCTTCCCAGCGTCAGTAGTATGGCCTTTAGGCCCAGCACCTATATAGCGTTGGTGGGAACTTGGCTCCCCACCTTCTCCGTCTCTGGGTAGCAGTACACAGCTATGTACTCATCGATAGTCAGCCCATGACCTGGCCCTCTGTGGGCACGAACACCATCTCACCTCACCGTGATAGACCTGTGATAAAATAGATATCCTCCACCTCAATGTTGAGGGACATGCCGTCTAGCCGGAAGGACTCTAAGTCCGGATCCCAATAGTCTACAAGCATCTGTAGTAGTCCTGGTTTGGCCCTCAACCCTCCTAGGCACCAAAACTTGTAGAGTCCGCATCTTCTTAAAGCTTCTTGAGCCATTCTGTCATCCGTTACTACTTCCTCTACATCACCATGCTCGCGTTCTCGCCACTCTAGTACCATCCTGCATGAGAATTTGACCAAAATGTCCATTAGATTCTTGTAAATCTTAGTGCGCGGCATCATACGCGGTTGTTTTCAAAACAGCCACATATGTACGTGGTTTTTGGTCCCTTTTCCGCGTATAGCCAGCCCTATATGCGGAAAAAGCCTCGATACCCGCGTGGGCCGTAGCGCTCATGTAAGTTTGGCCTTTAAAAATTCATTTGACCATGAAAAATCATAAAAATTTGTATTGAAATGCAAGCAGAGAACATGAGTAAATACCTGGAAGAATCGGTTGTGAATTCCGCTGGATGGATCTCCTGGAATTTGCAGTTGAAAATCAGAGCTCAAACGGGTAAAAGTTTCAAATCATTTCTATTTTTTACTATTTATAGAAAAAATTTCAAATATTTGAAAATTTTTACCCCCTTTCCTATAGTTTTGACCGTTTTTAACCATTTTGGACCGTTTCTAACCTAATGGGTGATGTAGAAGACCATTTTCAACGCTGTTTCAGCCTTTGGATTGACCGGTTCGTACTGATCTCAGGTATAACATCTATACTGGCATATAGGTTAGGTTCACCACCATTTGCATTTTGCATGACCTTATGACCATGTCACTATATCCTTAGGTACGAACCCACTCTATTATGTCACAGAACCTTCTTGCTGCTATAGAAGTGGCATGATATGAGTGGTAGAGCCTCACCTTACATGGGTACCCTAGTTAGCGCCTTATTTACATTTGGTGCCCATGCCGATGTTTCCGCCTTTAGGGTGTGGGAGTCTGTTGTATAGTATTGCCATGACATTTAGCAAGAGCCTCATACTCCTCTTGATCTTATGCTGGCCATGACCCCCCGGACTCCCTTGTATCAAGTTGTGGATGCATTATCATGAGCTTTGCCTGTCTTATTGAGCTTTATGCCGGCTCCCTTGACATTGTGTTTCAGACATATAGCCCGAGCTTGTCTCATGTCTAGCCATACAGAGCCTTTATTTATATCCTTCGCAGCTTGATTCCCTTTTTACCGGGAGGGGATTTTCCCCCAAGTGTCGATATCCTACACATGTATCCTTGCATTGAGCATAGGTATGTTCCACTGCTTGGAACTAGTTTGTTTGCCCTAAATGACACTCGTCTCCTCCTAGTTTGTAACTATAAATCTAGTTTATTCTTTTTTCAAGCTTTTCAAATAACTGAAAAAAACCAAAAAAATCAAAAAACCAAAAAGCCGTACAAGAAAAGATATTATCTTTGGTAGTTGTTGAGTCGTGTCGCCTTCGAACAGAACATTGTATATCACATCCATTGGTTGGGTTATAGTTTGACTTAGGAGCTGTACTCGTTATCTGAGTTTTATCTCCACCGACTGGTTAAGCTTCCAGACCCTATGGAGCCTCTATTGATGCCTCCTGCGTCATAGAGATGTCCCAGTTTGTATATCAAGTCTATGCTGCCTTCATTTCAGTCACCATACGTCGTTATTCTCTTGTTCGAAGGAAGTTGAAACCTGAGTCGGCCATTCCTCAGTTATCTTGACTTTGCATGTCAGCATTCCTGGTACAGTTACTGGTTCTTGCACCTTATGATCGAGTTCTTCCATATTATACATCCTTACTGAGTACCTCATGTTGGATGATGGGGGATGCCCTAATGCCCTCCTTCCAGCGGATTTCATCCCATCGAATTTAGATCATTTATTCTGGGATTGGAGTCTAGAGTCATTTTGAG
>LPNX010932986.1:341024-424042 GCA_001517045.1 Pseudotsuga menziesii
TATGTGTTATCATGTTTCATTCCTATTCATGTCCATTGTACTCTTATGTATCCGGGACTGCTATATGTATTTGCAATTATATGCAGAGTTGCATTATGGTATTATGCTGATTGGGTGGTTGGTCTTCCATTTGGGTACCTTCATCACTTCACTTCTGGTATGGACTTATAATGTATTTCGGCCATCATATAACCCCTCTGATCTCATACATTAGGGGGCATCTGTTATAGCGGATTTCACCACACTAGGTGAATCACACATTGTATGGCCTTCCCCTGTCCTGCTGCAGACTCATTAGCCCCTATGGACCACTTTTTGTCTTTTGATGTATCATCAACCATCCCTAAAAACATTAGAAAAATGATATACGCGGCATTTTCCCCGATAACCACGTACATACGCGGATATTCCCTCTATAGTCAGGTACATCGGGATGTGTACATAATCCAAAATCCTTTGGAGCGTTCCTTGACTTGGATTCGACTCATATGACTCCTGGCCTTCTATATTCCTTGAGATCGCACGGATTCGACCTTTCAGTACCCATTTGAAAAGCTATATAAGGAACCCATTGAGACATTGAAAGCATAAGAGAGAATTGAGAGCATCGAAACTATAGTCCATTGTTGCCAGAACTTATGCTTGAGTCTACATCCCTTTATCCCTTGGAGCACTTTTGTGTTCTTCCCAAACTTGCCTTTTTCTAGTAAGCTTGCTATCGAAGTGATGGAGGATTGAGGTGGTGGAGGCCCAAGTGGGGGATTCAGTTTCTCTGGTTCACAGACATGCCATCAGAGGTTGTCACTTGTAATCTCTGATTCATATTAATAGAAATATCTTTTCCTGTCTAGTAATGTGTATTTGAATGAATTTTGTATCCATTGGAATATGTCAAATGCGTATACATTATTGATTATATATGCTAGAATAGATCTAACACCATGAAATATAGTATGCTTGTATTGTTTACTTGTTGTTGAGGACGTGCTATAACAATTCAAGCTGAAGATTGGAAAGCTCAACGGGGATCTACTTCAACCGTCCGGAATAAGGTACGAGGGTCGATCCTTTAGTGTTAGATGTTTTTGTTTCTATTGCATATTGGGGAAGATTGATTTCTGGAGTCTAGCTGTCTGTTGTGGTACCCCAAGCCATAGGAATTTCTCTCCGTAACACATGCCTTAGATGGAAGTGTTGAAAGACTTAAGGCAAGGTTAGTTTCCAAAGGTTTTTCCCAAGTTGAAGGGATTGACTACAATGTAACCTTTGCTCCTATCGCAAAAATGAACTCCATCCACCTTGTTCTTTCCCTTGCATCCTTACATAACTAGGAATTCCATCAAATGGATGTCAATTCTACCTTCTTACATGGTGATTTACTGGAGGAAATTTACATGGAACAACCTCTTGGATATGTTCAGAATAAATCTAGCCTTGTCTATCGCCTTAAGAAATCCTTATATGGCCTTAAGCAAGATCCTAGAGCTTGGTATGCCAAAATGGATAACTTTCTCCTTGACACTAGTTTTTCTAGATGCCATTTTGACCCCGATGTCTATACCAAGAAAGTGGGAAACCATCTCATCATACTTGTTCTTTATGTTGATGATCTTATCCTTACTGGTAGTGACCCTAAACTTTTAACCCATGTGAAAACCAGTCTTAAGCAAAATTTTGAAATGTCAGACTTAGGAAATTTGCATTATTTTCTTGGTCTCCAAGTCTTGCAAACCAAAGAAGGAATATTTCTTTCCAATTCTAAGTATGCTTGTGACCTTCTTCGTCATTTTCACGTGGAATATTGTAAACCATACCCTTCTCCCTTTTAGTCTGGAGTCAAACTTTTTGCCACTTGTACTTCACCTGAAGTAGATTCCACCTTGTATCATCAGCTTGTTGGTAGTCTCTTATAATTGACTCATTCATGTCCTGACCTTTCCTTTTACATTGGTCGTGTTGCCCATTATATCCAAACACCTCATGAAAGTCACTAAAAAGAAGCAAAAAGAATACCTCAAATATATTCGAGGTACAATTCAGTTTGGAATTCATTACAGTACAGGGGGGGAATCTTTGTTGGTTGGTTTCACTAATTCAGATTGGGTCGGAAATCCTGATTATCCAAAGTCTACCGCAGGTTATGTTTTCAGTCTAGGATCTAGACCTATCACTTGGGCTTGTAAGAAACAACAAGATCTTTCTCTTTCTTCAGTAGAAGCAGAATATCGAGCCACAATTAATGCCAGTCAGGAAGCTTTATGGATTTAACAAATCCTTTTAGAGTTTGGATTCGAGCAGCAACATCCTACTCCACTTTGGTGTGACAATCAAAATGACATCAAGCTTGCCAAAGAACCGGTTCTACATCAATGCAGCAAACACATTGAGCTACACATGTACTTCATTAGAAATCTTGTTCATGATCGTGTTCTTGAAATGCTCTATTTCCCTACAGATGATCAAGTTGTAGACATCTTCACCAAGTCTCTTACAAAAGCGATTTTTTCTAAACTTTGATCTATGTTTGGAGTTCAGGAATGTGCCATTAAGGGGGGATAGGCTCTAATGCCTCCTTCCTTCCCCTAATAGTGTCACTTTTGCAAATCCTTCAATCCTATCCCAAGTTGTTCTTAAGGGGGGATGTTAGGATATTTAGACACTTTGGAGTTAGTTAAGATTAACTTGTGTAATATATCTGTTAGGTAAAGTATGTTTCTTTAGTATGTATTTGTAAATATTTTAATCCGATGGTGACGATATGTTCTAGACATAAAGTGATCTGACGGTTCAGCTTCTCTTAGATCATACCTACCATTGATCGATGGCTTAACACCCAATTGGTCCATAGTCTCTATTTAAAGAGCATGGAGGGTCCTTGGCTAGTTGATCGATTATGAGAAGATCATTTGTAACTTTCTTTCTTTTGCATAATAAATTTCTCCAAGTAGCTATTTGGTTGGGGCCATGGACTGTTTCCCTCTCGAGGGTTTTAACCACGTGACAAACATCAGTGTATTGATCTATGATCTGTGATCTGTTTGTGTGAGGTGGTTGCTCTAGGTGTTCGATCTATTGGGAGTACCCTGTGTTCCTGAACAAAAGTAGTGTTACAACTTTTTTCAGATTGAACTGATAAATAAAATATAGAGACTGAGACTCCATACTTCTAGAAGCTCTCTCTAAGTCGCAATGCAGGGATAATTTTAGGGGCGAATTTTATCCCAGTGGGCTATTTTTCCATGTTTTCTCCCCAAAAAGGATTTGCCATTTTTCATTTTTAAAGCCCTGTTTCACCCAATTTTGATGGGGTAAAATTTGTTCACCCTAAAAATCACCAAATTATTATATGAATGATATAAAATCCTTGGAAATTAAAATATTTTTTGAAAAATATCGCCAATCATTTTATAGTTGGCGTTTTAAGAATTGGTAATATTCACCAACATTTATACNAGTTGCATTACAACGTCTATATATACATCGTTCAATGGAGGCAAGCAATTCGACCCTTTAGTGGTCGACTGCTCTTCATGATAAGGCAGTCATAATGTCAAATAAGTACATTAGCAACTAACAACTAACAAATCCTCTTATCTCGTAGATCGGGTTCCTTCAGGCACACAATGTGGTTCATAACTTCAATCCGAGTCAAAGATTGCGTCGAGGTGTCACACAAATGTACTAGATGGGCACTTCTTCTAGAACAAGACTAAGGATGAGATGCCAACGCGTGGTGATGACAGTTTCTAGCCGTTTTCATGCTCTTAATACACAAAAACATGCTACCAAAAACTGCGTGGTCTATTTGATGATCTAGACAGCAAGCTGGGCACACTCTCCATTAACTCAGCTGAACGTGTGTCTGTTTGTTAGGTCACCAAAAAGACCATATAACCTATAGATAATAATACACATCAATTAATATAGCAAATGCACTCTGTATTATGCCAATTTTAACCATTGAAACCATAAAAATATGATAATAAATAGAATTCATAAATCCTAATTTAGTCATACGTGAAGCTTGTAGAAAGAGCTACATGGTGCAAAAGACACTAAAAAGTAGCAAAACATGTGTTAATATGTGAAGTATTGAACCCAAAAATAGTGACAAAATGGAGACCAACATTGTTGTAAGCCCCATTTGTCGTAATCAAATGGATCTTTTCGAGTGATCTTTCCTTCCTTCACACTCATTAAACTTAGGATATGTGTCATTTTTGAAGGTGTGTCGGTATGGTATTAGTTTACCCCTTTTTCGGACCTTTTCGACTAACTACAAAAAAGGTATACCTTAGTCCTCCGGGAGCTAAGAGAGTTCTTGTGTGGATTGTTTTATAATTTTCCGGCCTTAGGAGACTAAATTGTACGAAAAATAACCCCCCTAAATTCTTCTTCAGAGTTTTCAGACTCTCAATATTATGAAAACACCAACAAGCATCTACTAGTTTGGGCTTGCAAAATCCAATAATCATTGAATATCAAACATTATTCTCTCCCCTCTTCAAGCTTGTCAAAAATGAAGAGAGACTCGATTTGACTTTCTTGGACTCATTAAAACTGAACAAGAAAGATAAGGAAGAGTTTCTCTCTTTGGGTATAAACAGTGGCTGCATGTCATCCTTGAACAAAGCAATCTAAACTTTCTGATACTCATGTCTCAGTTTACACTTCGAGCTCAGCTATCACTTTGATTTTTTACTACTCCACTTGTCCTTTATACATGGGTAATATGATCATGTATCCTACATGACAGATAAGTCTAGTTGTCATATCTACAAGTTAAAAACTTCCTTGGGTCATCTTTGTGTTGTGATCACTATTCAAGGATTAGTACCTTTATTTGATTATCTTGATTCCCATCATTATCATCTCTATGTATTCCTTTTTTCTACCTTCCTCTCATCCAGTTTCCTAGTCACTCTTGTGATCTGTTGAAGGATTCATTGCCTTCCTCCTCACATCATGGTTTCTCATTAGCACCTCCTGAATACAAAGACCTAGAGTTTTGATGATAGTACCTTAGGATTCACTACCCTTATTAGTGATCTCCTTTGCTTCAGTTGTCAGCATCACTCATTTACTGAAATTATTTTGATTTTTTTCCATGTTCGACTTCAACTCATCTATTCACATGGTAGGGATTGTACTGGTTACTTGGTATTTGAATGAAGACCTTAGGTTCATACTTCTATAACCTAAGTTGCGCAAGATTGTGTTATGTTCAACAACACTACTTCCATATTTTGAAGACTCATCATTGTATATTGTGGTCTTGAACCACCTTTGTAATATACATGGCCTTGCTTCCCATATCATATGATGTAAATAAATATTGTAAAGGATCTAGTGTTCCTCTTTATTGAACATTGCATCCTCATATATGATTTTGTATATGAATTTGATATGTATTGTTTCAGGTACCTCCCTACAGCCTTGGTAACTGATTTCTCCAGGAACAAAGTTTGTAATGTATTTTTTCCATCGTTTCCCTCTGACCTCGCAAATTAGGGGGAATATGCTGTCCTGTAAAATGGAACTTCTCCGTCCGAGTACTAACACTCAATTTGTAGGTACACAAAAGGACAAAATGGATAAAAGTGGCCAAAACACTATAGATGGGCATGACCTTTGATACATTATCCTCTTACCATCCTGACCTATTGTGTATAAGGTCATTAGGGTGAATTTGTGACTATTGCCATTGAAACCCATGTATCATTCACGAGTATTGACATTGCAACCCGTGTATACATTATTAGGGTTGGAATTCATGGGTTTCTCTTATGAAACTCACGTATCATGCGTGACTTGTTAATATTAATAGTCGTGAATACCTTAAATAAAAATTAAAAAATATAAACAAGTTTATTCAAGGACAGTTGGGTCCTTAATCATAACTATCCCAACTTCCCCAACCATCTCAACCTTTGTAACCTCTCTCTTTCCTGGTGTATAAATAGAGGGTAGGGGTTGAGGATAAACATCATTCATTTCTAGAGAAAATTTATGTTGGTGGATTGCCTTTAGAGATATTGGAGCATCAAAACTCAATATGCTTGGCTAGCAGAGGAGTACTTGTTTCGGATACAGGTTGTAATCTTACCTTACTTTTTCATCAATAAAGAGATTCTTTCTTCCAATGTTGTCTTTGTACTCTTATGTGTTATGATTTATGAATTGTCATGTTATTTCATTGCAAGCATATTGTTTCATTGATCATCTATATAATATATAAGATATTGTAGGAAAGATCTTGTTCTTTGCAGGTGTTGGATATTCCCTAGAAGCTGTGGAAGCAATTTGAAGTGAAGAAGAAATCTAGGACCAACCATCATAAACAAGGTATTCCTAATTTCTTCCATATTTCTCTATCATATTAAGAAATGGCAGAATGTTTGCAAGTTTATTTAGTATGTTGGTAACCCCATATACCCTAGGCTATAAGTTTGTATTCTCCTGAACAACATGGACTCCTATTCCCAAAACATATTTCAAATAATACTTCTAGTTGTGATCATATGGAAAGACTTTATGTTTCCTCCAATCCCAAACATTGGCCGCTATAGGTGAGTGACTCCAATATTCCAGAAGGGGTATATACTTTACTCCATTAGTGTATCAAACTAGGTACACCTTCTTTCACAAATATTGGGATATATTCTATAGAATTTTCTCGAGTCTCTTAACACCCCCTCTCAAACAACTCACACCATAAGAGGAAAACTATAGCCAAACACCACTAGTATAGACACGTTGTATAAATACATCACAACAAAACATATACTCCCCTATCTATTGTTCCCCAGATTGTAACCCTCACATATCTAGGTGTAAGATGATATTTGTCACTTCACTACTTGAGATAGATGTTTGTCTCAAAGTGGAAGGACATGATTTTCCAATAGGATTTACAAGTCAAAGGAGGGTTTTGTAGGATGCATTTTCCTATGCTTCAATATATTATATGACCATAGGGGAGATAGAAAATTGTCACAACCACAACTAGGATTTATTATGTGTTTTTTTTTTTATCACGAACCCCTTTAATATTCCTCTTTATGTACCTTTAGGAATACTAGATACACATACCACTTTAAAAATATTTTCAATTTTGCCCCAAATTTTACTCAACTTACACAACACCGCCATATATTTATCTCTTTGAAAAGGGTTATTTATTTCTTAGACTTCTTGGAGATGTCTATTATGGGTATCTGAGAAGTACTAACATGAAATGGAATCCTTTGTGAAGGGAATACTACCTCTCCTTATGCTTGTATCCATTCCCTGTCCGTTACAAAATCATGCAATATGTTCATGAAACTTATTCCTTGTTGATTAACATCCTTGTCTCCTTTAAAAATTCTTAATGACTTGTTTAACTCTAAATAAGGTGTATAATTAATGTTCCCAAGGCTTTGAATCATATTTTCCAGTAGAGTTGATGTGGAAATGGATTTTTAATTCAAAAAATTTGGTGCAGTAGGAATGTTGTGCTTATATAGCACATTTGTCAATCATGCAATAGAATCCTGCAACAACTTGTTGTATTTTTCAACGGAATATGATATAATATTAGTATCCCATGGGAATGGGAGAACATGGCTAATAATTGTATTCATTTCTTTGAAAAATGGGTGAAAACTCCTCTCTGATTCTTCCACTCTGGCCTTGATGATTTTAATATAGTTGAATTTATTGATATTTGTTTATGTGTCCATATACACGGTCATTCTATCCATGATTCCGTATATATTCATGAATTATATAGATAAATATTGGAAACGTTATAAATTTTATATCTAGATCAAATACCTCTATTCTATTGTTCATATATCTTACCAACTATTTGTAAAGTATATCAAATTTGAAGTAAAATTGGAGGTGATTTCTCAAGGAGAGAAATTTATTTGCCACCTTGGTATATATTAACATCTTGATATTTGTAAGAGTTCTAACCATTATTTCCTTATTCAATAATTATTCATGTCTATCCTTCCATGTTTTTATTTCTTATTCAAGTGTAGCGATCTCTTTTTTGTGTTCATGCACTTTCTTTCCTATTGCTCTCAACTTCTCTCCTTTCTTCCTCAAAGTTGCTTTCCTTTTTTCTAATCAAATACTCTAATGCCACCACCTTCATGGAATTATCCATTGTTGTGGTCTTCCACTGCATTAGGAACTTGTTGAGTTTTTCATTTTTTTTCTAGTATTGATATGGAATTCGGAGGGGTAATTTTTTGTTTGCTTGAGGAATCCAAATTCAATTCCTTTTTTTCTTTAGTATGGTGATGCTTTAAGGAATTGATTTTAGTTATGGTTTCCTCTAATTGGAAACTAACATCTCCAACATATTCCTTATCTACTTCTAATCCCTTGATCCTTTCTTCCATCATTTTGTATGGACAAGGAATTATTCTCCTTTCATAGAAATTTCATCTAATCTTTGAGTTTTTTATGGTCATATACTATCTATTGGGTAACCGAGAGGGATTTGGACATCATATAAATTTTTAGGGCTCTAATGTTATCATCCTTTTCTTTTAGTAATGCAATCGCCTCCAAGGATTCTTATTTATCTTTTCCTATTGTCATTATTGTACTTTGGATTTTATCTTTTTCATTTTTGAGAGCTTTCACCATAGAACTGAGGAACACATTTTTAATATTGATAGCTTCTAAATTCTTCTTATAATCTTCATTGGATGATTTTTCATGGGGATAATTTTTGTACACAATTTTTCCTGACCCTTGCACCATGGATATGTCTTTTATACGAAGTATGCTATTAGTATCAAACGTCACTTAGAGTGACCTCCAAATCTAAGGTTTCATTTATTTTTAGGTCTTATTTTCTATGGGTTCCAATATTACCGAGTATGCTGTTAGTATCAAACGTCACTTGGAGTGACCTCCAAATCTAAGGTTTCATTGATTTTTAGGTCTTATTTTCTACGGGTTCCAATGTGGTAATAAAAAAATACTTAGTGGCATTATCATATTTGGGTTATATACTATCTTTTTCTTATGATTCTAGATTTTTATATGTACTTTGAACCTACTTTTTTTTCCCTCCATCTTTTCTCCTCTTTTAATATCTCAAGAAGGCTGCTTATTATTACTCGTTGTATCATTTTTTCCCATGGGGATTGTTTCCCTGTCTCATGTGAGGTGTCGGTGATATTTATATTGGATGTACCTTTAGATACTACAACATACAAAATATTATGGAATTCAAAAGTGGACATAGTAGGTGGAACATGAGGAACAACACCTCCTATTTGTTTGGATTCCCTGGATAATCAACTTCTTGTTGGCTGCACATGAATAGTTGTATAATTTCATACACAGTATATTATTCTAGATCAAACTCCTTACATTCCATATTGACCCTTTTTCTCTCAAATTCCTCTTGTAGGGGTTGATCACTGGCTTTCCTTTTTCTCAGTTTTTACCAAATTGTTGCGAATAACAGTGAGGTCATGACCAAAACTAGTGGTTTCAAGTTGATTGACATTTTCATAGTTAGGAAAATGATTCTCTCCCTCCTCTTCTTAAGGGAATTATTCAATAAAAAAATTTCTTCTATAGGTTGTTGTTTTAAGTGTTCACATGTTCCACAATCAGTTGATGCTCTCTAGACTTTTCTTCAATAGTTGGTCATTCTGATACATTCTCTTTTTTATGAGATATTTTTGTTTCAAAACTTTCTTCTGTCACAATATGTTGTTTTATAATTTCCTATTTTTCAAATATGGGAGGGAGTTCTTGTTGTATTGAAGTTTGACCTTGTATAACGGGTTTCGAAGACTCGTACTTGGATTTTTGATAGGTTCCCATTCATGGGTTATGTGGATAGGAGGATGGATGTATCTTGGAGATCCTTTTCCCCAATCCTAGTTGCATTTTAAAGAGCTCTCAGTCCTAAACTCCAAGGCCTTTTTTCTACCTTAATTAGCTCATTAATACCTTTTATATCCTTTCCAGTCCCATATTCCTCTGAAAATTCATGGATTTCATGATGGGAAGGGAATTCAAGTAAGGAAATAATTCTTTAGGAGGTGGTTGAATTATTTTTTCTACTAACAATTATTCGCTTCCTTATCTAGCCTCTTCTATCTTTCACATAGGGGTGACTACCTAGTTCCCTCTTCAAGTGAGCTTCTCATGGATCCCATGTCCACCTTTTCTTCATCATGACACTCATCATACAATTTATTGAACTCTGTATCTTGAGGATACCAATATATCGAACATCCTTCTTTCCCAAGTATTTCCTCATCGTCCACCAAGTTCCATTTTTATGATTGCTAAAGCTTCATTTAATTAACTCAACATATATTTCCTAAGTAGGGGCTTCAAAATTCATGTCTTATTTAATAACCATTGCTCCTTTTTTCATATAAAAGGTTTAGTATGGTGGATCTTCAGGAACATTTGGTGATAGAACAAGGGAAGAATGACTAAACACTTTTATAGGATTAGATTCACCTATGATGATTGCATCCACTTATTCATAGGAATATTTTTTCACTAGATTTTCAATTTTTTGCTTGGATTCATGATCTTGGGGATTTGGCGATTTCCTCTACTTTTATTGTCCTATCGTGAAATGAGAATAATATTTATAAGTTTTTTCCAAAGGTAGATACAACCCTCTGATAATTTCCATGGATTCTTTTATTCTTTGTTTACCATTTATGGCATATTCCCCCATGGATACAAGAAAAAACTAACCTGTCTTTATTTCTCAATTTTACAAAATGGAGGTCAACTACTTCCAAAATTTCCCTTACATATAATAGCATGAATATATTGGGGTTCATAAATCTAGGTAACCAGTGAGGGGATGTATCGGTAACATAAAATATAATAATAGTGTAACCAACTCCTAAGTACTAGTCCTACCATCTCATTACTTCCCCCAATTGTAGGTAAGATTTGATATAAAGCATCCTTTCAAATTTCCTTCCCAAAACAATTGAGTATGATGTATACATAAACTCATAAACATATTTGAAAAATGCGGCTCCAACTTTCCCTTTCTTTACCCAGGGTATCCAATCATATATTATGTTGGGAAGTCTATAATTTGTCTTTTGTATACCAAAAACCTCGAAGTGATGAGGTTGATAGTACATCATAAGATATACTAACTATGAGAGATACTTGAACAACCTTATTGTTGAGATATTTTCTAATTAAGACCTCATTTTGGTGGAGATAGATTCTATATACATGACGTCAAAGGTATTTCTTTTAAGTTATAGGAATATACCATGGCCACCATCCCCTTGTCAATATATTCATTTGATTCCCTACCCAGAATTAGAGTAAAAATAAAAAAACATTCTTGAGCCCATGCTAGGAATCCTTTTAATTTCCATGGAGTGGGGGGAATCTCGTATTTACCCTAATCATATTTAATCATATAAAATATATTCATCCTCTATGTTTGATTCATTTTCTTATACATATTATTATGTGCCTCATGTGATAGAACTATATATCCCAATGAGGTTCCCAGCATTTGAGTGATGTGGAGGGTATTGATATGAAACAAACTAGCCTAGTTGTCCTCAATTGTAATAGAAGAAATGGAAAGTTATTATTATTTGTGCAAAGTTTCACAAATTCAGGAAATGGTAAGGTATTGTGTACAATATGTTGGGCCAATATGGATGCCTAAAGGGTACTTCTAGACTATAAAGAGAGATGGCCTAATCCATAAGCAAGTCCTATGAGCTATGTGGGAGAAGACTTTATCGATCAAGGAGTAATAATATGTACAAGATCATTGACAAAGGAGAGACCCTAGGAAGAGGATATGTCGTTATTGTTGGAAAGAGAGTATATGGAAAATGAAAAGGATCTCTCTTAGGTTTTCTTTCATTTTCTAGGAATGGGCACTAGATTTTAATAAAATGGGGAGGGTTTTGAAATATAAAGTTGAAAGACAAATTTACAATATGCATCACAATCAACAAGAGAGGGATATAATGAATTAACTAGTAAGAAGTAGGACCTTAGACATGCATTAGATGGCATCAGGTTATTAATATTCCTCATTTGATTAATGTTGGTTCAGGTAGCTTCTTGAGTCATCTCGACCGAGAGGTAGTGTGTAATAAATGAGATCAATGATCACTTGATAAAAATGAGTAGAATTGAAGGTTCACAATTTTATTAGGGAGTGGAATATCTTCAATTCACTAGTAAAAAATGAGATATAAGTGACCAGGTGACCAGCAAATTTGGTCACAGCAGGTTTTTCAAGAGATAAATGACCAAAATTGAGAAATTTTAAGTAAGATAACTAAAAATGACTAAGATAAATGACCAATTTGGTCACGGGGTAAGAACTAAACTAAAAATCACCACATAACAATTGGTCATTTATTTGTTCATTTTTAGTTGTTGTTAGCTAATAAATCTACTCAAGCGGACTCAAGCTAGATCTCCCTAGTCCAAGTGGATCTAGAACAAATCAAGTACACAATACAACCTACTTTCCTAGATCAAAATAGAAATGCAAGTTAAACAGATAGATCACTTACCTGAAGTTTTCAAGTCCTCGTCTCTCTTTGTTGATCTAAGCTCTAGATCCTTCAGGTATTGAGCTGCAAAACCCTGTAGAGCAAGTGGAAACAAGCAAATAGTGCATGTGTATCTAAACATTAATTGATCTAAGCTAGCAGCTAAGGAATAAAGCTCTAAACATCATCAACACAATAATATTTATGGAAAGATATTTTTATTATTGTGATCAAGGAGATACAGAGAATTACATAAAGAAGGAATGTCATAACCTAGCCTTAACGTTGCAACCTATTGGAGACATTTACCACCATCCACACTTAATTTGGTCAATTTGTCCTAGTTAAACTACTATCCTAAGTTTTATTGACTTAAGTGATATCAGAGGAGCACTATATGACATCAGCATGAGCACACCCATTCCTACCTTCAGTCAAGGAGGCCAACTAATCCTTCTCCTTCATTCGGGGAGGATAACTGGAGCACTCTGGGGGTGATCTGAGTGTCATAAATGCACTTAATTGCTAACTTATGGTTATAATCGGTTAAACAGATCAGTGAAGGCACCTCCTTTCATTACACTTATTATTTAATTAATATTTAATGAACTGAAGTCAACAGGGGCGCCTCCAACCATCTCTAATGGCTAGTTAGACTTCAGTTAACCTTATCGGGGTTTATTGGGGTGATCGATGTGCTACCACTTGTGGGTTGGCATGTAGTGACATGTGTCTGAGTTAATTTTAGTTAGACTCATTCATTTATTTCACTCTAACTTCAGTTAGGACTTAGTTGAGTTAATTAGGGTTTTGATTAGTGGTTAACTGTGTGTTCACTGTGGCTTACATTCAGTTAAGCTAGACTCACTCATTCAATTCTAATGACCTCCTTGGGAATTCAAATTGTCTTGGAATTCATGCATCTTGCATGATCATTTTATTGTATCATCATTCTTTCATTTTGATTACACAGAGCTACTACTTCCATTGCAACACCATTTTGCCAATTTTATGCATATTTGTCTATATTCTTTGTGAGACTATGTTTTCAGTTCCTAGACCACTGTGACAAATTAATACAACCTTCCATCCAACAATACAATCCAAGCCTCCAAATAAAGATACTAACCCTCACAAAGGATGGGATTTTTCCTCCCAAATGATTATAGGGATCACCTAGAAATTCCACCAGCATAAGAGCACCATAATCCTTCCTCCCTTCACAATGGAGAGAGGGTTCAATTTATAAGGCTAAAGGGATAGATTAGGTTGAGGATTAGGAGGAGGGATCTAAGGGATCTTTCCCATAGGTTAGGGAACCGAATTCCACCTCACCTAGAATATAGGGATTATCCTCCACCTCATCCACCTTCGAGAAGGGCCTCGAAACTTCATTTCTTCCCTAAGAAAAATCCTGGCACACTTATCAATAGGATACAGAGTGTCGACGCACCATTACTTAGGAGAAAAGGTGCCAATGGTTCTATTTGCATGAAGGGAAAGAGTTCCAGTAAGGGATTGGTGCACCTTTACTTAGGAGGAAGAGCTCCAAACCTCCTAGAAGGGGAAAAAGGGTAGACATAATGTCAAACTCAGTCTAGTTTAGCAAAGGGGATTTAGGGATTAGGAATAAGGTTGACACATGCATCAAGATGACAAGATTTCGGTGTAACAGTTGTCACTACAAAAATTAATTACAATATTGAATCCATCTGTAGTGTTAAAATTTAGTAAATTGTAGACCCTATCATGTGTCACAGCTAAGCAATTTAATTGAAACCAAAATATTTTTTTTACGACTGATCGTGCAAGCGATGTCCTAGTGAGACACAATCATGATGACATCCTAGCGATACTCCAAATTATTCATGATGATATATCGATGACTAGCACCATTATAATTATGGACATGAATAATATCATTTGTACCACTTACATTAATGGTATTATAGTGTCATTATACGTCCCATCAACATACCCGATAGGGGCCATAATTTTGTAACCTGCAAATTCTCAAATAGGATCAAAATATGATTCCATAGGATAACCTATTGAAATTTTTTACAAGATCATTCCATCTATACTTCCACATCCATTTTGATGTTCTTATCATGTCCATATCTTAGCTCAACAATTTTTCTTTAGTATTATCCCTTCGAAAAATATGCTAAGTTACACCATCATGTGCATCATTATAGTGTGGTTGAGTCTAATCTTTTATATTTGTCACCTTTCCCTCTAGGCATCATCATGTGGTGTATTTGGTGACATTGTGTTCGTCTTGTCGTACTTGCCATGTTCATATTTCATTTGAACCAAATCGTCTTCATTTGACCCTCTCAAAATTCTATTAAATTTTTGTAAGTTCATGTATTTTTTGTTATGTTAGCTAAAAATTGATTATATCCAAATAATCCACTCCAAATCATCGTGGATAAAATGATCTAATAAAACCTTCTTAAGAGTAAGCGAGAACCATTAGTTAGTCAGTTAAAATGATTAATTTAGTCCATGGTTTAATTATATAATATTAATATAATGATTTTAATATATTATAGTGAATCGTAATATTATATATAATATAATAACAATATTAACAAATTTTAAAATATCAAATTCACATGTAAGAAAAAAAATTGGAGAAAAAGAAAAATTGGGAGAGTTTTGCTTACAGGATAAACAATGTCAAAGAGATTTAGAAGGGACATGAAGATGATATTGCATTTCATATCCATAGTTTTTGAACCACGTGTTTTTTCTTATTTTTTTTCAATTTGGTCTTTTACTCAGAAGTAGGGTTTGGTCCTTCTTCATTGGTTTTCATGGAGAGTTTTACCAAACCGCTGCTTATACTTTCATTTCTATTGGATGAATTTTCACCAGCTAGGGATAAGAAAGGGGAAATGTGATGTAGAAGGGTTGAAAGGATAGGGTTTAAGGGACTTGTTTGTTTTAATTTAATGACGTCTTATGGTCGAGGACACAACGAGGAGACTTGTATAATATTTGGTTAGCGTAAATGTGGATAAAATATAGAAGACTCATTTGATTTATGGAGTGATCTCTATGGGTATTGATTTCATAACCATAGAAACACTAAATGTCTTCCCCTTCATCAGTAAATGCATGATCACAAGCATTCATGTGGTCAGATGGCATTTACCCAAAGGGTTGGAAATTGGAAATGTTAGAAGGTAGAGAAACATGTTAATCATCAACAATATTGAGGGACAAATATGCACAAGAACTGCTCTTCTAAGAAAAAATAGAGATATCAATATGAATTCAGTGATTAATTCACCATTTACATGCTAGCCATATTCATCCTCAAGAAGCATAGAGCACAGATGTTTTCTATTCCAATCCTCATTTGAATCCCATAAGAAATATGAGGTACATGTTTGGCATCCCATGTTATATTTTTTCGAATGGTGTGGTTTATATGTTACAATAAGGGTTCAATATGTTTCACTTTATGATTGTAAAATATTAAAAATTATTTGTTTTCCTATCAATATGTGATGGTTAAATCTCTCAAGTACAGTTTGGATAACCCATTTTTGGAAAACTTCCATAGCCATCAAGATGATATGTTATGTAAACTCAATCTCAGAGAAACATCAGAATTTGTTAAGTATTTCCCCATGGGAAAGAAGAATGTGAGTAATAATAATTCTTTTACAAAGAGATGGGTTTCTGAGGATCTTGAAAGCATCCCTAATTCAGAATTGAAGGCTCATCTCAACTTTCCCAAAATACTATATTTATTTGGCACCCCTCCAAGCATTGTAGAGAATCCTCTTCCAAGGAAATATATGATGACTATGGGAAGGTTTTCAATGAGGGATTTCCTTCAAAGTGGGATGATGCAGAGAAATGGTTAATAATTGATTCCTACAATGATTCACTATCTCATAATAATAATAAAAATAATTGTTGCACCTTGAAATCTCACACTTCTTGTCAGTCTTCATAAGAATTTCATGTTTCCTGTTAACCTCCCAGAAAGCCTGGTCTGGATCACCTTGGACACTTTTTTCCCTGACCTAGAAGGGATGGTGCTTCCTTGTATTTTGCACAAAGCGTCGTTGAAGCCTGCCTCAGTTGAGAAAAAGGCGTCGTTTTCCCTCTTTTTTGGAAAAAACCCTAGGTCAATGCTCCTCTCAGTTTGGCTAAGAGCGTCGGTGGTTAGTTAAAAGGAAAAAAAATGTTTCTAAAAGATTTCGTATGGGATCCTTCGTGGAATTATTTCCTATATGTCAGGGAGAGGTGGCATTCACCTCCCTCACCTATAGGGATCTCATTATATCCTTTTGTCAAGTCATCCCATGGGTTCTAGGCCTATAAAAGAAGCATTCATGAGGAGAGTGGAGGAGGCCAGAAAAGGCATCCTTATGCTACTAGTTTGAAGTCTGAATCAAAGGAAAAGTAGAGGTAACTTGTGTTTGGAGAGGTCTTCATAGTCATAGGAGATTGTAGACATTCTTGATTGAGACAGAAGTCATCGACATCAAGGCTTTTGGTTGTACTTCTTTCTCATCCATATATTAATACAAAGATGTTTCCCTTTCCTGTATTTGATTGTAGTGTTTGTAATTAAATATTATTGGATTCCTTGATCACCAATATGGATAGTCAGTTATCATGATGCTCTCATCACTTTTGTTTGTTTTGTGATCTCTTTTGCAGATACTAAACTGTTGCAAGGAATTTCTTGAGAGAAGAAAAACAGATCCAAGATTGAGGTATAATGTGTTTTATGTTAATTGAATTAATTATTCAAGGAAAGGATATGTTGCTTTGTATTTTTGTTCTATAGTTGTGTCTTACATTACAAAAGAACAAGCAGTGTCTGCACTGGTTTAGAATTCCTATAAATAAATTTGGTGACCATACTAGGGATCTAGCTTAATCCAGTCAGATCATGGGAAGATCCAGTCAAATTTGGTGCAGATCCAGTCAGATCTACAAACTTTGGTAACCATTCCATCTATGAAGGTTGTTTCTCTCTCTTTTCAGTTGTTTCAGTTAACAAAGTGAGTTATCCATATTATGTGTTTTATCTTTTTCCTCCGTTCTGAGTAAAATTTTTGCACTTTTATAGTCAGCTCAGTCTTTTTGGTTTCTACTGCAGGGTTTTAACTTTTTCAGTCTACTATTCTACGGTGCTATTTCCTTTGGCTGACAGAGCGTCGGTCCTTTGTAGGATGTCTTTCCTCTTCTCGACCAGATCATCGACACCACCTTTTATTTTTCTTGATAGAACATCGATGACGCCTTTTTGAAAAAGGCTAGGAGTGTCGTAGAAGCATGAGACGCTCTTGTGCAGTGCCCTTCAGCGGACCGAGGTAGGTCTTCAAAACTGCCTATTTACAAGATTTTTGTTCAAAAAATTGGAATTTTTTATGTCCTCTAAGATTTTTTCACTTTGGTCCGCTTGATTGCTTGTTGTCTGATTTACTAGTTTTTGTGAGTCTGATTCTCTTTTTGAGCTCAGATCCAAAAATTTCTATCTTTTGCATTGTCATAAACGAAATTGGAAACATAGTTTGGTCTTGGTTTTTTAGTGAAGTATCTAATATTTCTTGTTGAAAAGAAAGCCTATAGCCTCTTCTTAGAAGATTAGTTTCTTTTGCAGAAAAGACTGCTTTGTGTGCCTCATATGTTCTAGAAAAATACAAAAAGAATCATTTTATTTTTCTCTTGTTTATGCTTGCAAAAATTGTTTGTTTTTTCATTTGCATGAGTGATTTAGAAAGATAGGTATTTTTGACATTGTAGCAAAAATCAGTTTTGCATGCACATTAGAGGCTTAATTTTCTCTCTGTCATTTTCAGAAACTTTATATTTCTTGTTTTAAATATTTTTGGTGTTTTGAAAGGACTTCCTTTGCATCTCTTTATTGCATCTTGTTTTGTTGTTGAAAACAGATTTCTCATGGTATATTGTTGAAAAGAAAAGAAAAATTTTCTTCCTTACCCTAGTTAGTTCTCATCGAAGTCAAAAATTGCATCTACGTCTAGATTAATTTGCATTATTGGAGATAACATTCCACAAACATTCACCTAATCTTCCAGATAAAATTAACAATACATTTAGGTCTAAAATTGTATAGAAACTTGAGTGATAGGTTAGTGTCGTGTTTAGGCATCGTTAAGCATAGGAACTGTCGTTATTTGTCCACACTACAACCCGGGACTCGCACGGTTCTTCCACGTACCATCGGTATATTAAACGGCCTTTCATGTAACCTTGAGGTATCTGGAAAGGTACTTCACGTACTCGATTGTATATCGGAAGGCCCCTTGTGAATGGTTGTGCATTAGACAGCACTACTACCGATTTGAGCTCCCACGTACCTTGCGTATATCGAGAAACCCTACTATGATACCCTAACCATCTGAGAAAAGCCCTTTGTTCATCTTGTGTGGAGCAATACACCGAAAACAACATTCAGGGAGACTACTACGCACATACCCCTGAGGTATATTGTGAGTTGCACCTACTTGACAATCCTAGTGAGAGACCGACTATTCTGAACCCATCCTATCATTTAAGTCTGCTTGTGACCTTTAGCTCTGTGTAGGGTTTTTTTGCGTGTTTTTCTACTTTTTTGACCTATATTAGGTAACTTCAGCCACCACCATGGCTGAGCAACTTGTGAGACGTCAATCTCATAGATTGTAGGGTTTATCTCTTGACTCTCCTCCTACCATGGAAGGACAAGAAGGAGTAACCATGGAACAACCAGCTTCTACTAATGTTCTAGTAGGAACCACTTTAGCTAGTGAAACCAAAGAAGATTTCACTGTTTACACAAATTCTTTGGTTCAATTTCCTCCTGCAGCCAATGTTTCTCTACATATGCCTTTGGAAGGCCATGTCGATACTCTTGCCCCACTAGATTATGGCCTAGATGCTCCTTTTTGGAGGAATTCTATGGGCCAATCTATTTCTGAATTCAAGGTTATTAGACCTTCACAAGGGAACCCTCCTTTGGGAGAGGAGGAATAGAGAAGAATTAATGCATCTCTCAGTCGATCTTGTAACTTTTCAGAGAGAGTAAAAAGAATCATTCCTCCACCTATGTCTCGTCATGAAGCTATATGAGCTTGTTTGCCCCACAATACAAACCCTTGGCATTTAGCTGAAATTAAACCTTCTTCTGATGGTCATCCAACTTATGGTGAGAATTCTCACAACCCATGGCCTGAAGGATATCATTCACTAGCTCAATTGATAGCTCCTATTGAATAAATTCCATTTCAAGGTAACCCAGGCCCAAATCACAACCCTAGCATTTCATATCCTTGACCCATTACTTTACCTTCCATACTTGTCATAGTTGCGGGGAAATCCTCAAATCAAGCAATTTCAGTAAGTTCTCACGCTGGGGGGAAACCCCGGCACAAGTTGCATCATCTATTAGTGGAATTATTGCTAGTTTAGGACAAGTTGCAGATGTAGCACAACCTGCAGTAGTCATCCCTCCTACTAATACCAATGTTGTCCCTCCCCCCCCCCCAATTTAGTTCAGGCCAACTCTTAGGGGTGCCACCTGTTAATAACCTATATTCTTGGGGATATACTTATCCAGGAACTCATCCACCTACGATTAATCAATTTTACCAAAAACCATCATCGGTGTCTATTTATCCTGGAATGCCCTACCCTGGGAATACTTTTGTACCATGGGGACAACCAAATTGGTCAAATGTCCCGTCATATGGAGGATATGGTGGACCTCCCCATGGAGGACCACCACAAGGACCTGGATGACCTGGAGGGCCTAGAGGACCTAGAGTTCCTAGAGGTACTGGAGGACCACCACCTGAAGGCCCACCACCACCACCTAGAGGTGGAGGACCACCACCGCCGCCGCCGCCGCCTTCCGGAAGACCCCCTCTCTTGGGAAACCCACCTCCCCATGGAAATTATGGAAATAAACAAACTTTTCAACAAACTTTAGGGGCATCATCCATACCCATCTATCAATCAACATATGGTCCTACTAGTCAGAAAATTCCCTATCAGTACTACTAGTATCCACAATGAAATCAACAACTACCATTTCCAGCTACTTTAGATCTGCCAGACTTGTCAAGATTGACAAATGACCCGATCCATCATGACCCCTCTTGTTCTTCCATTCCTGTAAAGCTACCATCAGATATACCCAAGTTTGATGGTAAACCCAGTGAAGATCCAAAAAACCATGTGATGACATTTCACTTATGGTGTTCATCCAATTCTTTGTGTTAGAAAATAGGACCGCAGAGCAATAACAAATATATAGTTAAATCAATAAACAAGATGCAAAACACATTAAAACATTACAGAGAGACACAGATATAACATGGTTCACCCAAACGATGGGCTATGTCCACAAAGAAATTTGCCAGTCCTTTTATTACAGTCCAGAAAGATGAAGGGATACACCCTGTAGCAAAACCGCTGCACTTCCTCTTCACGCTCTCATAGTCTCTCTTCCAGTACAATACAATACAATACCATATCCAGCCGATTTACAATGCTCTCTTTTATAGGGGAAATACCATGGGAAAAATTCTAGGGTTAACCCAATACCATGGGTCCGCAATATTGTTGGCCAACACACATCCCAAAAAAAAAATTCGGGGGCTCCACCCCCAAACCCTCATTTTCTCGGGGGCGCTGCCCCAAACCCCAAGGCAGGGGGAACGAGTGTACAGTACTCCTGGGTTACAATCACAACTGAATAATATCTCTAGATCTGGAATATTAGGCTCCACAACCAACAATCTCCCACTTGGAGACTAATCACAACAACTCCACCGCTACTGCACTTGCTGGACCTTGGACTTGGCAAATTTCTTCTTTTCACCTTCATGCTTTAAGGCCAATAGAAACTGAGCAGGAACTTAGTTTCTCTCTGGTTACTTCCTTTGTCAACATGTCTGCAGGATTCTGGCTAGTGTGAATCTTTTCCAGTTTTAACATTTCTTCATCTAGAATAGATCTTATGAAGTGGTACTTGAGTTCTATATGTTTAGTCCTCGAATGAAAAGCTGAGTTCTTTGCAAGATGAATGGCACTCTAGCTGTCACTATACAGCCTACTATTCTCCTATTTGTTACCCAATTCTTCCATGAACCTCTACAACCAAATCATCTCCTTACTAGCCTCTGTAGCAGCAACATACTCTGCTTCCGTTGTTGAAAGTGCAACAACCTGTTGTAGTTTTGAAATCCAACTTACTATTGTTCCACCTACAGTGAACACATACCCTGTGGTGCTCCTCCTGTTGTATTTATCACCAGCCATATTTGTATCAACATATCCCTGTAGAACAATGTCTGAACCTCCAAAACATAATGCATGAGAAGTGGTACCTCTCAAATACCTGAAAATCCACTGTACTGCTTTCCAATGCTCTTTACCTAGATTATTCATATACATGCTCACAACTCCCACTGCATGTGCAATATCTGGTCTTGTGCACACCATGGCATACATCAAGCTCCCAACTGCTGATGAATAGGGAATCTTGGACATGTAATCTATCTCTTCCTATGTCTCTGGACACATATGCTTGCTTAGTTTGAAATGGCTTGCCAAAGGTGTGCTAACTGGTTTTGCATTCTGCATTCTAAACCTATGCAACACCTTTTTTATGTACTCACCTTGAGACAATGTCAATTTGCAATTTTTCCTGTCTCTTGTTATTCTCATACCAAGGATTTGCTTTGCAGCACCCAAATCCTTCATCCCAAATGATTTAGCTAGTTTTCTTTTGAGCACATTTATATCCTACATGTTAGACCCTACAACAAGCATGTCATCCACATACAATAACAATATAATATATCTTCCATTATCTAGCCTCTTGAAATAAGCACAGTGGTCAGAATGACATCTATCATAACCTTGTTCTATCATAAACTTATCAAATTTTAAATACCACTGCCTTGGATCTTGCTTCAGGCCATACAAGCTCTTCTTCAACCTGCAAACCAAATTCTCCTTCCCTTTGACCTCATACCCTTGTGGCTGCTGCATATAAATCTCTTCCTCCAAATCCCCATGGAGAAAGGTCGTTTTTACATCTAATTGTTCAAGATGCAAATCTTCTACTGCCACTAGACTTAAAATAGTTCTAATTGAAGTCATTTTAACAACAGGAGAAAATATTTCATCAAAGTCTATACCTTTATTTTGTGCAAACCCATTTACAACAAGTCTAGCCTTGTACCGATTCTTTCCTCCATCTTCTTCCTTCAACCTATAAACCCATTTATTCTGCAATACCCTCTTTTTTTGCAGGAAACTTAAGCAGATCCCAAGTCTGGTTTCTTACCAATGAGTCCATCTCCTCATCCATGCCTTGCTCCCACTTCTTTCTAGTTTCTACCTGCATTGCTTCTTCAAAACATTCTGGCTCACCAGAATCAGTCATCAATAAATAATACAGTGAAGGAGAGAATTGTTCAGGGGGCCTACTTAACCTAGTATAATTTCTTATAGTTGCAGGAGTTTCAGGTACCTGTTGCTGCTCTTGATTTTCTGGTGCTTTTGGAACTTCATTTTCTTTGATTTCATCAAGCACTGTGTACTCTATGTTTTCCTTTTCTTCTTTCTTTCCCTACAACTGATCTTTGTACATGACCTTTTCACAACCAAAAGTTATCAGAAATGAGTATTTTACCTGTTTACCTGTCCATGCCTCCTTTGGAATGCCACCATCCAAAGCGCTTGAAGGCCCTCTGTTTATTAAATAAACAGCAGTGTTTACAGAATCAGCCCAAAACTATAAGGGCAACCCTACATGCAATCTCATACACCTTGCACGCTCCATGATCGTTCTATTCATCCTTTTTGACACACCATTTTCTTGGGGTGTTCCAGGGACTGTCTTCTCTCTACGAATCCCACTATGTGAACAGTAACTGTCAAACTCCTTGCTGCAGTACTCGCCTCCATTATCAGATCTGAGACATTTCAACCTTTTTCTTGTCTCATTCTCATCCAAAGATTTACACTTCTTAAAATTATCAAACACATCAGATTTCTTTCTAATGCAATAAACCCAAGTTTTTCTAGTTGCATCATCAATAAAAGTAACATAATAATTAGAGCCACCAAGAGATTGTACCTGAGCTGGTCCCCATTCATCTGTATGGACAAGCTCTAAATTTTCACTCTTCTTTTGTTTCCCAACCCTGAGAAATCTAACTCTCTTTTGTTTTCCATAAACACAGTTCTCACAAAATTCCAAACTTACCTGCTTCAGATCTAGAAGCAGTTTCCTTGAGTGGAGAATCTGCATCCCCTTCTCACTCATGTGGCCAATCCTATGATGCCACAACGCTGCACCTGTTTTTGTGGAAGCTACAGAAATAGAATAATTAGTATTATGAGGACATAAATATAACGTACCTATCCTATCTCCTTTTTCAATTACCATTGATCCTTTAGTGACCTTCCACCACGTTTTTCCAAACGTAAACAAACAACCTCCATCTCCCAACTGCCCTATTGAGATCAGATTTATTTTCATAGTAGGAATGTTCCTTACATCCTTTAGCAACCAGTCATTTCCATTATTTAGCTTAATCCGTACCTTACCCTTTCCAACAATTTTACATGGTTCATCATCCCCCAATAACACATGCCCAAAATCACCTTGAACATAATCATAACAGAATTTCCTATGGGGTGTAGCATGACATGAAGCCCCTGAATCTACTACCCAGTAATCACTAGTATTATCTAATGCAAGAATCAAAGCATATTGTAACACATCACCTACTACATTAGCTTCCTGGGTAGTCTCTTGCTACCTCTCACCTTTCTTCTTTGGTGCTCTGCAGTCTTTCTTTAGATGTCCTTTCTTACCACAGTTCCAGCACTCTATTTTTCCAAATTGGACTTGGATCTTCCCTTTTTATACTTGCCACAATTTCCTGGGCTCCTTCCTCTCTCGTTTCATCTCCCTCTGCTCTCCATGGTCAACGCATTACTTGATGTCTCACCTGTGCTTTTCCTTTGCATTTCCTCGCTAAGAATAACACTAACAACATCATCAAACTTAAGAGTGTTTGAACTAGGGACAGAGTTACTTACAGCCATGACCAAGCTATTCCATCTTTCTAGCAATGAGCACAAGATTAGAAGAGCCCTAACCTCATCATCAAAGTTCACTTTTACAGAAATTAACTGACTGGTAAGTGTATTAAACTCATTTAAATGGTCAGCAACAGATCCACCTTCTGACATTTTCATATTAAATAAACGCTTCATTAAAAATACCTTGTTAGAAGCTGACGGTTTTTCATAGAGCTTACTCAATGCTCTCATCACACCCTCTGTTTTTTTTCTTTCAAAATATTGAAGGCCACCAATGAAGCTAGGCACAGCCATATTGTTCCTAGTGCCTTTCTATCAAGAACCTCCCATTCTTCATCCTTCATAGCCGCCAGCTGTTTTTCTTTTTCGCCCAATGGTAGGTACAGATCTTTCTGGTACAGATAGTCCTCCATTTGCATCTTCCATAACTGATAGTTTTGGTCGTTAAATTTCTCGACCCTAAACTTTCCTTCTTCCACCATTGCTCCCACGCAAACCAGGAACCCTTCTTTCCTGCGAGTTTACCAACCAAATAGACCTTTTGGCTCTGATACCAATTGTTAGAAAACAGGACCGCAGAGCAATAACAGATATACAGTTAAATGAATAAACAAGATGCAAAACACATCAAAACATTACAGAGAGACACAGATATAACGTGGTTCCCCCAAACGATGGGCTACGTCCACAAAGAAATTTTCCAGTCCTTTTATTACAGTCCAGAAAGATGAAGGGATACACCTTGCAGGAAAACCACTGCACTTCCTCTTCATGCTCTCACAGTCTCTCTTCCAGTACAATACAATACAATACCATATCCAGTTGATTTACAATGCTCTCTTTTATAGGGGAAATACCATGGGAAAATTTCTAGGGTTAACCCAATACCATGGGTCCGCAATACCGTTGGCCAACACACATCCCAAAAAAAGAATTCTGGGGCTTTGCCCTCGAACCCCAAGGTAGGGGGAACGAGTGTACAATACTCCTGGGTTACAATCACAACTGAATAATATCTCTGGATCTGGAATTAGGCTCCACAACCAACACTTTGATGGACGGTTCAATCCGTCTAAGGATTTTTCAAAGAACCCTCACTAGTATTGCCGCAAAGTGGTATATCGAGTTACCACAACACTCTTTTTGGGACTTCTATGCTTTAGCAATGGCTTTCTTAACACACTTTCAATTTCCAATCTGATATGAAAAAGGTATATACCTTTTGACTTCGCTTCGACAAACTACATCAACTCACATCTTTGATCATATCCATGAATGGAGACGAAGATGAAGGTTAATTAAGGCCCCATTCCTGATCAGTTGCTTGCTGATTGGTTTACAAAGTCTTTACTTCCACCTATTACTAGAGATGTTGCCATGGGAGGCGCTGTTACCGAGGAACAAGCTATTAGCCGTGCTTAGTACCTAGACTTGGTTTACTCCTAGTCAGGTACTCTGTACGATCTCATTCCCCATGATCCTCGACCTACAACTGATCCATCAAGACCCACAATTGAACCACCTATTGATGGCATCCTTGGTTCATTCCAAATGAAAACGACGGAAAACATTAGAGGAAATTTGAGGTCTAAAATGGACCTCCTAAGGAAAATAATAAAATAATAGATAAAATAATAAAATAATAGTTATTAATTTTGGAGGAAGAATGAAAAAAACTACTTTTTTATTTGTATTTTCAACATATCTCCCTGTGTTTTTACTTAAATTCCAAGTGGGAGAGCTAATCGGATGTGGAATTTAATTCCACATCCAACGAGTACCCACACTGCATACTTTTGACGAACCCTGCTACCCCAAAAACAAGAAATACCTAAAAAAAATGTGATGATCATCACATTTTTTTCAGGTATTTCTTGTTTTTGGGGTAGCAGGGTCCATCAAAAGTATGTAGTGTGCATACTCGTTGGATGTGGAATAAAATTCCACATCCAACGAGCTCTCCTGCTTGAAATTTGAGTAAAAACACGGGGAGATATGTCGAAAATACCAACAAAAAAAGTAGTTTTATTTTATGACAAATATGTCAATTCAACCATTATGGTTGACTCATTTGATTGAAATTCTATTGGTTCTTGAATTCCAACTCACAAAATTTATTGTTAGTGCATTTTCTTATAAGGCCCATTTTAGACCCCAAATTTCCTCTAATGACCGTTTAAGAAACAAAATCAAGCTGCCACTCCGTCAAATCAACCAACACCATCTACCAAACATGTACCCTCTCCCATTGCTTCCGTTGAAGTAAACGTGATCCAATCAAATGAATATTCCAGTGGAAATAAAATAGGAAAAAATAAATCTAAGAAACCTGATAATCAACAGGAAGGAAGCAAAAAGCAGAACTCAGATGTTGATTCAAAAGGTAAGCGAAAGGTAAAATATCCTTGTTTAATCTGCGGAGGTGACCATTTTACAAAATAATGTCCTCGTTGTGAGGAAGTTAGTAATTTTTTGAAATCTTCACCTACCCCAACAGTATTGAAAGACCCTTTCCCTTCCCAACAATAGTTAATCGATCATAAGTCCTTAAACAAAACTTCTTCCTCCACCGATAAAGTTCGCATGATTTCTAGTGAAACGGTTAATTTAAACACAAGAGCACACACTTATGACCCTCCTCCAAAAAAGAAATCTGATGATATTCCATCTAAAAAACCCTCAACTTCCACACCTCCTCCTAATAATGGTCTTCATATTGAAAAACCTATACCAGAAGCAATTTTTTGTCCAGCAAAGGGTACCTTTATGCAAATCCATAATCAATCCTAACACTTGTGCCGCCCACTATTATAATATTGTTGAATATTTGGCCCAGGCACCCTATGCTATGTCGGCTTTAGAGGTACTTCAAACCTTCCCAACTCAACGGAAAAACTTGCTTACTTCCCTTGGAGCTATGTATCCCGAGAATAGTAATATCATCACTTTCAAACTAGATGATTTCAAGACGAGACTCTCAGATCAGTTAGCTTTCTAGATTGCTACCAAGATTGCTAGAAATACTATCCATCATACCATTTTGGATGAGGGTTCCTCTACATTTGTTATGTCTTTATCTTGCTGGAGAGCCATTGGTTCTCCGAAAATCAACCTTTCGCCTACCACTCTTAAGGATTTTGATGGTCGTGACTTTCAACCCTATGGATTACTACCTTCCATCCATGTTGAACTGGGGGGAAAGTCAGTCTCCATTCATATTGATTTCATCGATGCTCCTTTGGATTACAACTTATTCCTAGGTTTTAACTGGTTTTATGCTATGCAAGCCATAGCTTCGACCATTTTTTGGATCATCCAGTTCCCATTCCAAGGAAAGATTGTTACTATTGATCAGTTAGATTTCATCACACCTAGTGCCATTACAAATGATGAAAATAACGTTCCTCTCCTAAATACCCCATAGTATAAGGACATTGGAGTAGCTCTTATCAAATATTATTCACTAATGAGAGTCTTTCCCTCATCCGATCCTCCTCCTCCTTCACAAACTGCAACCATTAACATGATTTCTACCTCTCAAATAGACAAAGGAAAAGCAAATGTTGATGAATCAACATCCTTTTCCCCTTTCAAGGAAATTTACATTGCAATCCAAGCTACCAATGATTCCCCCACCAATGAACACTTGTTGGTGGCCTCGGACCATTATCATATGCCATACTGGCTCGAAAACCCCTCCCCATCTCTAGATTATCTTTCACACACACTTCCTACAGACGGATATATTATGGAAGTTATCACGTTAGATGAGATGCCTTGGGAATATTATCACCATAGATCTTATTTCCTTCCCCCTAGCCATATGGTAGAAGACCACTTCACCTTTACAGTTTCATTTGATATAGTCCTCAACCCTTAGTCTCTGATCCTCACTCATAGTGTTGATTCTTAAGGAAACTTATGCAACATTACAAAAACCATGCCTGTAGACATATCAGTGAAACCTGGTGTTTCGAAAAACACTTTCATTGGACAGAACTCTTCACCTGAAGAGGTTAAAACCTACACAGCCCTTTTTAAGGAATTTCGAGATGTCTTCGCATGGACATATGAAGAAATGCTAGGGGTTGATCCCTCTATCATTGTTGATGAAATTAAAACTTACCCTGACGCCAAGCCCGTCCATCAGAAACTTCGACATGTCCATCCAAGAAAAGCAGCCACTATTAAAGAAGAAGTTCAGAAACTTCTCAGGGTCGGTTTCATTTACCCCATACCATTAACTGAATGGGTGTCCAACATAGTCCCTGTGAGCAAAAACCAGGGTAATATTAGGGTTTGTATTGATTTTAGGAATCTGAATCAAGCTTGTCCAAAAGACAACTTTCCCACTCCTTATATTGATCAAATAATCGATAACTGTGCTGGAAGTGTTATTTTTTCCTTTATGGATGGCTTCTTCGGCTACAATCGGATTGAAATTCTCCCATCAGATCAACACAATATGACATTCATTTACCCTTGGGGTACTTTTGCTTACCGTAAATGGCCTTTTGGTTTAAAAAATTCTAGCGCGACATTCCAACGTGCCATGTCATATGATTTTCATGACATTAAACATGTTGTAGAACCCTATCTTAACAACCTGCCTACTCATTCCAAGCAGCGGGATATTCATGTCAATCATCTGAGAGCTGTGTTTCTTCAATGTCATCATTTTAATATTCGTCTAAATACCCATAAATGTGTTTTCTGTGTAGAAGCTGTCCAACTTCTTGGTTTTATTGTTTCCAAAAATGGCATCTATATAGATCCCTTGAAAATTGAAGCTATCTTAGCCCTACCAGCTCCCATGAACATAACTGAACTCCAAATTTTGCAAGGGAAGGCAAACTTTCTACGTTGTTTTGTCTGCAATTATGCAGAAAGGACACATGGTTTCATGAGGTTGCTTCAGAAAGATACCCCGTTTTCCTGGGATGATTTCATGCAATGCACGTTTGATAATCTTAAACATGCACTTACCCATGCACTAGTGTTGCAACCATCAAATTATGCTAAGGACTATTCCTTGTATGTGGATGCATCCTTGTCTACTGTATGCATAGTCCTTGTTCAAACAGATGAACACGACCAAGAACATGTGATTTATTACGCTAGTAAGAGTCTTCTCGACTCTGAAACTCGATACTCACATGTGGAGAAACTCGCTCTGGCCACAGTCGTCGCGGTCCAGAAGTTTTGTCGTTATATTTTTCTCCGCACCGCCATTTTTTACGCAGATTCAAACCCCATGTACTACGTTCTTACACGTCAAGTGCTTGGGGGAAATACTCACGTTGGATTGCAATTCTCCAAGAGTTTGAGCTAGAATTTCTTCAAAAGTACTTCCAACAAGTCCCTTGTTTTTGCAAAGCTTATATGTGACCTTCCCCATACTACTGAGACTATAGAGCCCTTTGATTCATTGCTCAATGAATCATTGTTTCTCATTAGTATGACTGATCCATGGTGCTAATATATCATTTTGTATCTCCGAACCTTACAATACCAGCCTACTGCCTCTAGAGATGAACATCGTCACATTCAGCACCAGGAAAAAGCTATATTATTATGAATGATACCCTATATCGCCATGGTGTTGACTCTATATTATGACGTTTCCTTACACATGAAGAGGCTGAGATCATTCTAAATTATTTCCATGTTGGAGCTTATGGAGGTCATCTCTCTCGGTTGGCTACTACCCAGAAAATCTTGCGTGCTGGGTATTTCTGGCCTTCTATTTTCAAATATTGTATTGAAACAGTCAATAAATTCCCGCAATGTCAAATTTTTACTTCCAATAAACACACATATCCAGGTCTACTTCATCACATTGTAGTAGTTGGCCCCTTTCCCAAATGGGGCATAGACTTCGTGCATTGTAGACCTACCTCAGTTGGGGCACATGGCTACATTATTGTGGCTGTGGACTATTTTATAAAATGGGTTTGAGGCAATTCCCACATATGCCTAATATGGTAATACTACTGCATTATTCTTATTTAACCGTATCATTGCAAGATTCAGGATTCCTAGAGCCATTGTGACCAACCATGGGTCACATTTTCAAAACAAGATGATGGAAGAGCTTAGTGCAAAATTAGGGTTTCATCATGATAGCTCTACACCATACTATCCTCAGGCCAATGGCCAGGTTGAGTCAATAAGCAAAGTATTAAAAAATATGCTTCAACGGATGGTAGGACAAGCCAAGTCAAATTGGCATTTACAGCTCTTCCTTGCACTCTGGGCCTATATGACTACTGTCAAAACTTCCACTAGTTTTACACCCTTGAAACTAGTATACGGACTGGAAGCTACTCTCCCGATAGAATGTGAGATACCTTCTTTAAATCTTGTTGTGAAACTATTACCCAACACCACTATAGACGAAGAAAGATTCATGTATCTGAACAAACTTGATGAAACTCGATGTGATGTTGCCTTAGATAATGAGGCACATAAACGAAGAATGAAATTCCAATATGACAGGACTATCCAACCCTGTTCCTTCAATGAAGGAGATCTGGTTTGGACCTATGATCAGAAACATGACAAGCTAGGGGCAGGAAAAATTTGAGTCTATGTGGCATGGGCCCTATATTGTCAGTTGAGTTTTAGAGAAGGGGGCATATGAATTGGTTGATTACGACGAGATACCTTTGGGGGAGCCTCGAAATGGGATCTACCTCAAAAGATACTATTCCTAGTTCATCTAGCATAGAGTCTTTGTAAATATTGTTTATAGTTTGTTGTGTGTCTTAAGCGTTAAGAGGTGTGTCTTTTGTGTGATTTAAAATGTGTTTTTTCATAAAACCCTACTTATGCATGTCTTTTGTCTGATGGACAGATGACTTTCTTCATTGTTTTTGCTGATGGTGCTCATCGATATACACTTAACCTTGCAACAATGGCTTGGGTACTGTACCCTCCTACAAGTGAGATGGTGAGTTCATAGGGTATTCTTTTAGGTCCCTCCACCAACAATCTGGAAGAATATCATTCCATAATCAGATTGTTGATGGAAGTGCTAGCTAATGATGTAAGGGAAATTAGGGTTTACCTAGACTTTGAACTAGTTGTTCAGCAATTTAACCGAGGCTACACCATTCGAAATCCCTTGCTTCTTCATACTTTCCAAAGAGTTAGGTTTCTAGAGAGGTATTTTGAGTAGGTTATATATCATCACATCCCAAGATACTTAAATGATGTGGAAGATTCCCTAGCTAACTATGTCTTGGATTGGCATATTGCTCATACTTGAAAAGTCCATTTGAAAGCATAAAAAACATGTGTAAATTCATAAGTAGATAAATAATTCCACACATCACATTTTTCACACACAACTGTAAATATAAAATTTTCTCATATATATAAAAGTTGTAGCATCGAGATACAAAATTTGGGCTGAAGCATCTCTAGCTTTCAGTGCCCATTCAGGACCATAAAAAGTTCAGAATACATGTACATAGGGAAAAATCTGAAGCTTCAAAGCTTTTAGTAATACATATACAAAAAGTGAAGATCAAGGAAGAATAATCCTCATGGTGCTCATGGTAGCATGCAATGGCTTGGGCCACTCTGCGAAGTAGTCTGGAAAATCGTCTGGAGACACCTTTGGTATGGCACTGATAATGCCTGGGAACGTCATCAGTGGTCATGCTAGGGATACCCATAGTCAAGTGCTGTAGGTTCTCCTCAAGATCTATGATTTCTTCCTTAGCTTCAAAGCGGTACACCATCATATCCTGGGTACCTACTCACCTAGAAATAGGCGACATCCCATCCAGACGGACAGATCCAATGTCTGCATGAAAACATTTTTATCTCATTACTACAGAAAATTAAAAAAATAAAATAAACATAAAATTTAAAAACATAAGTGGATAATGTGTTCTGACCTCGGTCATCCCACACCTCCCCCTCAGGTAAGAATATCTTCGGGTCATTTAGGAATTCTTCCCCCTCATAGGAATAGTCCTCCACCATAAGAAGTTGGCTTCTCAACCAACGAAAGAACCTGAAACCGTAAGTGAATTTAGGTCCTCCACCTCCAAGACGAGGCATAGTTGTCACCCATGCAAGCATCCTCAGATCCTCAGGATCTAGTCTGGTAATAGTCACCTAAGGCCTCATGTGAGGTACTTGCTGTAAGATAAAAGACACCACCACTTCTCTGTAACTGAACTACTTCAGTGTCCCTCTTTTGCACTTGTTTAGTTGACTCTTCAGACATGCTACCATGCCTTCACACTAGTTGAAGATAGTGGGCTCCATGCACTGTAAAGCATATAGCATGTGACATCTGCTGGAAAGATGAGCATCCCTAGTACCTACCACCTTGCTAATGGTATATACCACTTTCCTCAAGGGGAGATCCACTAGAGAATTGATATTTAGCTTGCATGATTGGGACTCGGTACCCAATGAGAAATGTTGATCGATGATATCATCCAAAGAGCCTTCTCCCCCTTGTGCTCCAAATAGAACCATAAGGATTCCCCTCATAGATAAATCGGTCAGAAAGTAAATATCCTCAATCTCTATAGGTAGGATGTGTACTTCTACCACAAAATTATCTTGGTTAGGATCCCACATGTCTATGATTTACTCCAGCAATCGTACATGTGATTTCATTTCTGGGATCCAGAAATATTTAAGAAGCCCACAGTTCCGTAAAGCTTCAATGGTGGATGGGTCATTCACCGCCTAGGTGTCTAGGAATTCATGCTTCCTTTCTTTCCAAATTACCATGGTGTACCTACAACATACCAATTTTGAAATAAGAAATTTTATCATAGCAAAAAATAAATAAAGATAAATGACATTATAAATTGCAAAGCAAGATTAGAAACATGAAAAAATTGTCTTTTGGGTGGATTAGGGTTTTTTTTTCCTTCTCCTTTTCCCGTGGAGCTACTGGCCTTTGTGCACAGAGCACCGCAGAGCTCTTTCCTTTGGAGCGAAGAGTGTCGGGAGCCTACCTGTTGTGGACAGAGCATCGTCGGGGACGCATACCAACTGCCAAAAACCCTGAAAAAAGAAAAAAAATTCCCTCTGTTGTGGCTTAAAACCTTTATGGGGATGGATAATACCCTATCATACCCTTTCAAAATAAAATCTACTATATATATTGTCTTTTAAAGCATTTAAAAACATTTTGGGAACTTGGAATTAAATGATGCAAAAGAAGAAAATGAAATTTATTGGACATGAAAGGAGGAAAGGAACAAATGCTTACCTTTTCTATGGATAATGAAGCAACAATGAGGTGGAATTCCCTTGCCAAATCACCGGAGGAACTCTTGCTTTCAAATCCAACTTTCAAAAACTCACAAATGGTAAAAAACAAGTGGTAAAAATAACTTACCTACCCCTTCTATTTATAGAATGTTTGGAGTTTTCAAATATGCATTGTAATTTATTTAATTTTGAAATCCAAATTATTTTGGTAAAAGTGGGTTTTATTTTTCTACTTTCTATAGTTTTGAAAAAGTGGCTTTTAATGGTATTTTTAGAGTTTTTCAGGTGAACGTTGGGTCATGGTTACGATTTAAGCTATTTTTGTCTTTTTCGAGCTTAGAGAAAAACTGAAAAGGTACTGAGCGTTGTTTACACTTTTTACATGGTCATCAAAATTCCAGTAGAAAGGTGTCGAGTATACTTTTTCACTTTTTCAGACTAATTAAAAAAGGATTATGAAAAATGAACCTAGTTCGGGAGTTATATTTAATCTCTTTTCAGTCTCCTCAAAACACAAAAATACTTCCAAGTGAACTTGTTGCATTCACGCTTGTAAAAGAATCAGAACGGTTGACTAGTCAGGGGTAAGTTATCTCTTTTTTAGACCCACTGGCCTTATTTATGAAAAAGGACCTTTTGGAGTTTTCTTAGTCATTTCAGACTCTCTAAACATGAAATGACAAATGAGTTTTGTTTCATCAAACTCACAAAATTACACGATGAAATACCCTATTTGGGATCGAACTCCTCCTTTCTCAGGTTCATGAAAAATATGAGAATGGACTCATCACTTGATGAGATTTAACGAGTGTTTGTTACCCTCTTTGGACTTGTAAAAATGAAAAGAGGCACTCACCTTTTGATGTGGGGAAATTAAAGGAAAGGGGAATGGTTTTCATTTGTTTATATGGAAGTACTCTACAGTCCACCTTTGAACATGGCACCTATTTTCATTTGCATATATGAACAGTTGAGTTTTTAGCTTGTCTCCGAGTCAATCCACTTTCGTGAGTAACCTGAATCCTTTGAGTTAATTCAAAGAATGCTCTATCAAATTCCTTGCATGACATATGGTTCTATTCTCATTTAAGTTAAATCTGCCAAGTCATGTTTCATGCCGTCAAATTGTTCAAAGGATGTCTCTCCAAGAATCATCACTCATCAGTAACTTCATTTTTCCTTGAAAGTCATTCATTGTCTAAGTCAGTATGTTACTTCAAATCAACTTGTGTTCCTAGTTTCGTGTCACTGATGTGGGAATCATCATGGCCCTCCTGTGACAAGTCTATTCTTGTCGAATTCAAATCATTATCCAGGAATTATACCTAGAAACCTAGATAGTACCTTGGGCCTGCATGCCTCAATGGCAGGTTACCTCGCTTTCGACATGAGTTTACATCATTGACTCTCGATTGAAATATCTCATCAAGTGTTCAACTTCAAGTCCTTTATTCACATTCGATGGTATGTACTGAGATACCTTGGGGATCATTGACATGAATGATGATCACCCTCGCACTTGTTAATAGTTTACATTATTGACTGGTAATCAAGTGGTATCTACCATGTTTGACATCAAGACATTGTAATCACATGGTTAGATTCGTATCATTTGGATATTGGAATGAAGACCCTGAGTAGTTAGGCTTTCTCATCATTACCTATGCTTAGGTTGCGTTTGGAGATTAGTTATGGTTATAACACGGATCCACATTGTATGTTTGGTGGTTGTGTTTTATATCGGAAATTGAGAGGCATAGATCTACTTTGTATATCTCGTAGCTATGTCCTATTTCTTGTTACTCATGGATCTACATTGTATTGTTGGTAGCAGCCATGACATAGTTAGCATCATAGTTCTGCAATTTATTGGTCTGCAGCTATGATTGGATTGGATAAAGTCAGTTACTGGTCCTATATGAGTATATCTCTCTTTTCCTTTGTATCAGATGGAAACAATTTCAAAGTATTTCACCTATCACCTTTTTCTAGCTTCATACTTTGGGGGGAATTCTGTTGCACCTGGAAATCTTAGACTGCTTGTCAACCTTATGAAGAATTTCATGTTTCCTATTAACCTCCTAGAAAGCTTGGTCTGGGTCACCTTGGACACTTTTTTCCCTGACCTATAAGGGATGACGCTTCCTTGTATTTTGCACAGAGCGTCGATGAAGGCTACCTCAGTTGAGAAAAAGGAGTTGTTTTCCCTCTTTTTTGGAAAAAAAACCCTAGGTCAATGTTCCTCTTAGTTTGGCTAAGAGCATCAGTGGTCAGTTAAAAGGAAAAAAAAGATGTTTCTAGAATATTATGTATGGGATCCTTCATGGAATTAGTTCCTATATGCCTAGGAGAGGTGGCATTCACCTCCCTCACCTATATGGATCTCATTCTATCCTTTTGTCAAGTCATCATGTGGATTCTAGGCCTATAAAAGAATCCTTCATGAGGAGAGTGGAGGAGGCCAAAAAAAGCATCCTTATGCTATTAGTTTGAAGTCTAAATCAGAGGCAAAGTAGAGGTAGCTTGTGATTGGAGAGGTCTTCATAGTCATAGGAGATTGTAGACATTTTTGAGTGAAAAAGAAGCCATCGAAATCAAGGCTTTTGGTTGTACTTATTTCTCATCCATATATTAATACAAAGACATTTCCCTTTCCTGTATTTGATTGTAGTGTTTGTAATTAAATATTATTGGATTCCTTGATCACCAATATGGATAGTCAGATATCATGATGCTCTCATCCCTTTTGTTTGTTTTGTGATCTCTTTTGCAGATACTGAACCGTTGCAAGGAATTTCTGGAGAAAAGACAAACGGATCCAAGGTTGAGGTATAATGTGTTTTATGTTAATTGAATTAATTATTCAAGGAAAGGATATGTTTATCATTACAGAGGAACAAGCAGTGTCTGCACTGGTTGTGTCTTACATTACAGAGGAACAAGTAGTGTCTGCACTGGTTGAGAATTCCTATAAACAATAATCTCTTTGATCGTTTTATGAATAATAATACTAGTACTTTCAAGACGTTTGATCCTAGTGTCTAATCTCATGCTTGTTATACAAATGCACATAACACAATTTGTAGGAATGGGATGAATATAATGTAGCTCGATCATGGTGAAATAAATGGTCATAAGTGTGGTATTTTGGATGTGAATCCGAGGGCAGGATCAGATGATAAAAGCAATCTTGAGGCCAAATATCTTGGAGGAGGGTTAGTTATGGGGGACGTTTCGAGCAAATTCTTGATATTTTTTTATCCACGGATATTAACCTATCATCCATATTATGCTATGGGTCATTAGAACATGGGTAATTTATAACTTTATTGTCTAATGTCTTTATCAAATACATTTTAAGTTGTATACTAGTTTGGTGCATTGAATTTCCTATTTTTTATTTTTATTTATAGTTATTATTTTTATTGAATGCTTGTAGATAAATTTACAAATAAATTTGAACCATCTCTTAGATATATGGTCCTAGAGCTTGGGAAGGTACAACATTATGGTAAGCATGAAGGTTTTCAGTTCATGAAAGATGCCTACACAGGCTGTACTAAGAGTATCCCAATAGTTCAACATCAAGATATGGGAACACAGATGATGCCCCTTGGAATTTCTCTCACTTCTCATTACCATACTCTTGTTAAAAATGGTTCTCCTAATAGGCATAATACTCTTGACATAAGATATGCACTGATAAATTGAGATGGAATTGACATTGGAGAACTAGAAAAGTGTCATTTTTTCCAATTTAGAGCTTCATATATTATCACGGGATATCCTGTAATGTCCCTTTTTAAGAAATTTTATTACAATGATCAATTTTTCATTGTCTTTCCTATTTCGACCTTTGACTAGTTTTGATGTCTAGGTCTCCAAATTGACCGAAATGATCCCATATATTCTGAGAAGGTATATGAATAATATTAATAATTGAATATTATTTTTAGAGATAATTTATCACTCTCCAAATACTTCTTCCAACTTTTTAAATATTCTTTCCAAGGTAGGATTTTTCACTAGCAAATTGGGGTTCCAATTGTCCCAGGGTAAATGCTAAAAATGGCTTTCCAAATGCCCCCAAACCCACTCAAATTTATGAAAAGAGGAATAGGATATTTAAGGGAAATTATTAAGGTCTCATGTGAATCATTATTAATTTTATAAATTTTGTTATAACCCTCTCCCAAACAGCTACAAAATCACTAGTTCGACCCTTGGGGAAATGGCACCAAATCTTCTCCAAATGAAAATAAACCGAGTAATATGACTTCGTATGCTTAATTTATGGATAATAAACTTGTAATAATCACCCATCAACAAGACAATCAAGCCAACACGATTGGGTTTGTTAGGCCATCAAGGAGATGGGAAGAGATGAATGCTAAGCTGGTGAGCTCATTGAAGATCTAAGGATACCTACACCAAAACTAGCATGACTTCTAGGAAACCCACACACACTCAACATAAGGAAATCAGTACCTTCTCTGCTACATAGTCCCTCAGGCCCTAACCTCCCTTCCTGTGCTATGCAGGGGTTGTGGAGAATAAATCCATCGCTCTAGCTCTGTCTATGTGGCTCCCAAACACACCAGGTTTATCAAGCATACTGCAACCTTCATTCCCACTCCAACATAGTCCGAATACCAACCACTGTATACACGCAACAAAACCAAACAGTTCACGGCTCTGTGAGAAACAAAAGAAAACAGGATGGAAACCAAAAATGGTGAACATAGCTCAGACCAAGAAAAGTGATTCAGAGTTGTTCTTGGCCCTAGCATGGACAAAAAAAATCAGTAGCAACCCAAAACATAATGGATCCCACAGCAGCCAAATCATGGATGAAACCAACATCAACCACATTTGTGGATGAACCAACAGTAACCACAACGTGAATGAACTTATAGCAAACCCCAAACCATGAAATGGCTCCTTCATAGGAAATTGTGGGTGACAGTAAATGGTTTCTCCCCACTCTCTATGTGAGGAAAAATGATGAATAATCCTAGGCATGAGGATGAAGAGAGAGAACGTCTCTCTGCGTGAGGATGGGAAAAACAATGGAGAATAATATTGGGTATTGGTTTCCCTGCCCACGTGAAGATGGAGAGTCTGCTGGTGGAGTGGGCATGTGGGAAAGGACTCATAGTCCTACCACCCACCACTTCCCAGCAATAACTACCCAACTAACATCAGGGTTTATTTTAGTGGCTAACACATGGCCTTTCCCCATAGGTTCGAGGTTTAACAATTCCCCCTCCTTATCCTTAGGAAAATCATGCCTTTTTCATTATGGTTGCATTGACATAGCTGGTTGGGGTTCATTTTAATTAAAGTGCATATTTACATGATGCCAAAACTGTAATGTGCCGTATATCACGATATACCATCGGCAATGATTTCAATCACCGAAACATAACACAACCAAATCGATGGTAGGGATTTTTCCTTTAGCTCCATGCCATGATCAATTACAATATATACATGATATACATTTAATGCAAATGAGGTCAAAACCAGGGTGTTACATTCCCCTCCCCCTTCAATAGAACTGTCCTCAGTGCTTTACAAAATTTGAACAAAATGCTACACTGGTACTACCTCAGAGTTCCACAGAATTGAAAAAAAATGGATGTTCCAATCGCATGGCATCCTCCAGCTCCCATGTAGTCTCTTCAAGACTGTAGTGCTCCCATTGCACCTTTATCTACCCTATGGCTCAGTTTCAGAGAATTGTGACCTTCCTGTCGAGGATGCGCATTGGCTCGAGTTGAAACTCTCCTTTGGGTTCCACCTGAATCACATCCCAATTTATCACATGGTTAGGATCATATACATATCTCTTAAGCAAAGTAACATGAAAAACATTATGAGCTCTAGTGCTAGCAAGCAATGCAAGTCTATATGTAACTGGCCCTATTTTTTCAAGCACTTCAAACGGCCCACAATATCTTGGTGATAGCTTGGCACAACTTCCAAGATTCAAGGAACTCTTCCTTGCTTTCACTCTAAGGTAAACATTATCCCCAACACCGAACACCCTATTCACCCTATTCTTATCTGCATAGCTTTTCTATCGGTCCTATGTTTCTCTCAGATTCTGCCTGATCCTTACAACCTATTGCTCCATTTCCTTGAGCAATTCTGGACCAATCACAACCCTGTTCACTAGATTATCCCAAGTCACTGAAGTCCTACACCTTCTTCCATACAAAGCTTCATACGGACTCATCCCCAAGGATGCCTACTGTCCATTATTATAAGCAAACTCTACCAACTGTAAGTAATCTTTCCACTTGGTTGGTTTGTCCATCACGTACATGCGAAGCATATCTTCAAGCACTTGATTAACTCTCTCTGTCTGCCCATCTGTCTGAGGATGGTATGCAATGTTGAAGTTTAGATTTGTACCCAAATCTGCAAATAACCCCTTCCAGAAATTGGAAGTGAACTTGACATCTTGGTCAGAGACTATTGCCTTCGGCAATCCATGTAATTTGAAAATATCCTTCATGAAGATCTTTGAAATGTCATCAGTCTTATGCATAGACTTAACCTGTATAAAATGCACTACCTTTGTCAACTTTTCTACCATAACCATGATGGAATCATGTTGTCTCCAATTCATCGGCAATCCTGTAATAAAATCCATGGAAATAACTTCCTATTTCCATTCTAGAACTGGCAAAGGCTGCAACAAACCTACTGGGTGTTGATGCTCAACCTTTACCTATTAACATTTCATGCAGCTTGAAATGTATTCATCTATGTCCTTTTTCATTCCTGGCCAAAAGTACTGTTTCCTAGCAGTAGCAATTGTCTTCTAGTATCCTGGGTGACCAGAATACGGAGCTTGATGGATTTCATCCATAAAAACTCTCCTCAAATCTACTACATTTGGAATATAAATTATGTCTTTATAAGTAAGAATTCCATCTTCTTCCAATTTATATCCCTCATACCTCTTCTCAAGACTTTTCTATTGCAATTTGTCTTTTACTAGTTCATACAATTCATCTCCAGTAGTACGATTAACAATCTGTTGCCTCAAATCTGATTGGCAAATACTAAGAGATGCCACATGCATTTCCTGCATCCTCCTGCTGAGTGCATCAGCTACCTTATTCTCTTTTCCCTTTATGTTCTTGATTTCAAAATCAAACTCACATAAAAACTCCAGCCATCTCGCTTGCCTAGCATTCAGAGTAGGCTGATCAAATAGATACTTCAGACCACAATGGTCTGTCCTAAGCTCAAATATTATACCTGTCAATTAGTGCCTCCAAATCTTGAGGGCATGTAATATGGCTGCAAGCTCTAGATCATGAGTGGCATAGTTCTTCTCATGCTCCTTCAGCTTTCTCGACTCGTAGCATATCACGTGGTTGTCTTGCATAAGGACTCCTCCAATCCCTTGTCTACATGCATCGATACACACCACAAAATATTTCTCTGGATCTGCAACTTTCAATATAGGTGCACTGGTGAGAAGGCTTTTCAACTGCTGAAAGCTTTCTTCACACCTCGATTTCCATTCAAACCTTATCCCTTTCTTTTGCAAAGAAGTGATGGCATGTGCAACTTTGGAGAATCCTTCAATGAATCTCCTGTAGTATCCTACAAGTCCCATAAAAGATCTTACATCTGTCACATTCCTTGGAGTAGGCCAGTTCATAATGGCTTCAATATTTTCAAGGTCCATAGATATACCCTCTTTTGAGATAATTTGACCCAAATACTGAATTCTATCTCTATAGAAGTCACACTTGCTCAACTTTGCATACAACTGATGCTCCCTGAGCAATTGCAATGTTAATCTCAAATGCTCTTCATGCTCTTCCTCATTCTTAGAATAAATGAGAATGTCATCAAGGAAAACCAGAACAAACTTGTCCAAATACCTGTTGAAGACACTATTTATAAGGAACATAAATGTAGTGTTCGGGTACACAGGGTACTCCCAAAAGACCGAACACCTTCAGAAACCGCTTCACACAAATAGATCACAAATCAACACACCGATATTTGTCATGTGGTTAAAACCCTCGAGAGGGAAACAGTCCACGGCCCCAGCCAAATAGCTACTTGGAGCAATTTATTATGCAAAAGAAAGAAAGTTACATGAGCTTCTCATAATCGATCAACTAGCCAAGGACCCTCTATGCTCTTTAAATAGAGATCACAGACCAATCGGGTGTTAATCCATGGATCAATGGTAGGTATGATCTAAGAGAAGTTGAACCATTGGATTACTCTATGTCTAGAACATATCGTAACCGTCAGATTAGAATATTTACAAATGCATACTAATGCATACTAAATAAACACACTTTTACCTAACGGATATATTACACAAGTTGATCTTAACTAACTCCTAAGTGTCTAAATATCCTAACATCCCCCCTTAAGAACAACTTGGGATAGGATTGAAGGATTTACAAAAGTGACACTATTAGGAGAAGCAAGGAGGCATTAGATCCTATCCCCCCTTAAAGACACATTCCTGAACTCCTAACATAGACCAAAGTTTAGAAAACTTCGCTTCTGTAAGAGACTTGGTGAAGATGTCTGCAACTTGATCATCTGTAGGGAAATAGAGCACTTCAATAACATGATCATGAACAATAATTCTGATGAAGTGCATGTGTAGCTCAATGTGTTTCCTACGCTGATGTAGAACTGGATCTTTGGCAAGCTTGATGGCACTTTGATTGTCGCACCAAAGTGGAGTAGGTTGCTGCTGCTCAAATCCAAACTCTGAAAGGATCTACCGAAGCCATAAAGCTTCCTGACTGGCATTAACTACTGCTCGATATTCTACTTTTGCTGAAGAAAGAGAAAGATCTTGTTGTTTCTTACAAGCCCAAGTGACAGGTCCAGATCCCAGACTGAAAACATAACCTGCAGTATACTTTCGATCATCAGGATCACCGGCCCAATCTGAATCAATGAAACCAACCAACAAAGGTTTCCCCCTGTACTGTAATGAATCCCAAACTGAATTGTACCTTGAATATATCGAAGTATTCTTTTTGCTACTTTCCAGTGAATTTCATGAGGAGTTTTCATATAACGGGAAACACGACCAACGGCAAAGGAAAGGTCAGGATGGGAATGAGTCAAGTATAAAAGACTACCAACAAGTTGACGATACAAGGTGGCATCTACTTCAGGGGAAGTACAAGTGGCAGAAAGTTTGACTCCAGACTGGAAGGGAGAAGGGGCCGGTTTACAATCTTCCATGTGGAAGCAATGAAGAAGGTCACAAGCATACTTAGACTAGGAAAGAAAGATTTCTTCTTTGGTTTGCAAGACTTGGAGACCAAGAAAATAATGCAAATGTCCTAAGTCTGGCATTTCAAAAGTTTGCTTAAGATTGGATTTCACATGGGTTATAAGTTTAGGGTCACTACTAGTAAGGATAAGATCATCAACATAAAGAACAAGTATTATGAGATGGTTTCCTACTTTCTTGGTATAGACATTGGGGTCAAAATGGCATCTAGAAAAACCAGTGTCAAGGAGAAAGCTATCCATTTTGGCATACCAAGATCTAGGAGCTTGCTTAAGGCCATATAAGGATTTATTAAGGAGACAAACAAGGCTAGAGTTATTTTGAACATATCCAGGAGGTTGTTCCATGTAAATTTCCTCATGTAAATCACCATGTAAGAAGGCAAACTTGACATCCATTTGATGGACTTCCCAGTTATGTAAGGCTGCAAGGGAAAGAACAAGGCGGATGGAGTTCATTTTGGCTACAGGGGAAAAGGTTTCATTGTAGTCAATCCCTTCAACTTGGTAAAAACCTTTGGAAACTAACCTTGCCTTAAGTCTTTCAACACTTTCATCTAATGCATATTTAGTTCTGTAGACCCATTTACATCTGACAATTTTTCTTCCTTTCGGAAGAGGAACAAGATCCCAAGTTCATTCGCCATTAAGGAATGATATTCTTCATCCATAGATGCATCCCAATTTGGATTTCCTAAAGCCTCTGTAAAAGTTTCTGGATCATGATTCTCAGAAACTTGAGTCAAAAGAGAAGAGGCTCGCTGAAACTGAGAACGAGTTCATCGTTGATCTCTAGGATCACTAGCAAGATCACTTGCTGCTTCACATGTTGGATGGACCCATCGAGGAAGTAATGGTGTTGGTGCAATTGGAGGAACATGAGCAGGTAGAGGTGGATTTTCATCCTCACTGTCTTCATCAGAAACTGGATTTGGAAACCTGTTAAGGAAGCCGGAAGAAGAAGAAGAAGGCACAATCGCCAAATCAGGCTCGCAGGCCAAAGATGGCACACCCGCCAAGTTAGGCTCGCAGACCAAGAGATTTTCATCAAATTTAACATCTCTTATAATGATTATATCATGAGAATGTGGCTGAAGAAGTCTATAACCTTTTACATCTTCAGAATATCCAACAAATATGCACTTTTCACTTTTAGGCTGCAATGCTTTCCGTTTTTCATCTAGAATGTGAACCCATGCTTCACAACCAAACGCACGAAAGTGACTTACATCTGGTTTAATTTTACTCCATGCTTCTTCCGGTGTTATACCTTGTAAAACTTTATTGGGTGTGCGATTAACTATGTAATTTGCACAATTTATGGCCTTAGCCCAATATTGAAGACTTAGTCCCTTAGATTGGATCATACAATTAGCCATTTCTTTTAAAGTGCGGTTCTTCCATTCAGCTACACCATTTTGTTGTGGTGTATATGGAACAGTGTGTTATTGTTGGATTCCTTGTTTAGTGCAAAAAGTAGTGAACTTGTTGTTAACATATTCTCCTCCATTGTCAGATCTTAACTTAATAATTTGATGACCAGATTGTTTTTCAACAAGGGCCTTGTAGGCCAAGAACATGTTAAAGACTTCGCTCTTAAGTTTTAGGAAGTAAACCCAAGTGCGTCTGGAGTAGTCATCAATGAAAGTTAAGAAATATTTGAAACCAGAAAAGGAAGAAGATGGAAGAGGGCCACACAAGTCACTATGCACAAGCTCCAAGGGAACCGAGGTGTGCCAAGAGGCACGTTTTTCAAAACTGTCTCGATGATGTTTTTTGAGTACACAACCGGAACAAATGCCATCCTTGCAAGATACCAGCAGAAGACCAGTCACCATATTGTCTTTACATAGTTATTGCAATGAGCGATAATTTAAGTGACCAAATCGCTCATGCTAAATTTTGCTCAAGTTATCACTATGAGCAACAAAAACTGAAGGAAAAGGTGATGACCCAAAGTTGTTAAATTTGTACAAACTAGTAATATCATCAACAGTTCCAATAGCAAGGACATTTTGAGGATTTTTAAAATCCTTGATTACAACTTGGTGAGGTGTAAATGTCACAGTTTTGCCTTCACCCGAATGAGTGATTTGATAGACTGATAACAAATTGCACGAAATTTTTGGAACACATAGTACATCACTGAAATGACCATTTTCTACTAGAACTGTTCCAGATCCTACGACACTTAGAGATCTATCATCACCAACAAATATTTGTTTAGTGTTACATTCATGCATAGTAGAAAAGATGGCTTGATCATTATCCATATGATAATATGCTCCAGAATCAATGAGCCATTCATTTGAAGTAGAAGAAGAAGATGCAGTATAAGAGTAACCAGAAGCACAAAGTGCATGTTCATGAGAGTTAGATTCTGAAAACGAATCTAGGCTGATGTGGTGCTTCTTCATTGCTGCTTCTAAGGATGCCATCTTCTTAAAACATTTGGATTCATCATGATTATCTTTCCCACAAAAATTGCAATGACGCTCAGTCTTCTTTCCTTTTTGCTTGGATCCTTTGTAATTTTTTAAAGGAGGAGCTGACTGAGAGGGTTTGGGACCCTTGTTGTTTGGCTTATTATTGCAAAAAGTCTATTTCTTGGGAGGCTTGGAATTTTCTTTCTGTTGGGACAATAAGGTTTTCCCAGATGTATCTGCATTGTTAATTATTCCAAGATGAATGAGCTTATCTTGCTCTCTAATTAAGGAATCACAAAAGGATTCAATACTAGGCTTTTGATAGCTAGCTGTAGTCAATGATTTTCTCATGGAGTAGAATGTAGATACAAAAATAGAATATGCAAGTCCAAGTTTGGAAAGAATATGATAAATACATTGTTTGTCTTCTTTCTTAATCTTGCATTCTGCACATAAGAGTCTAAGAGTTTTATACTTAGACAAATAGTCTTGAATGCATGAAAAATCATTTGGATTCAATGAAAGCAACTCATTCTCAAGTTGATGACCCTGTATTTCATTATATTTACCAAACAAAGATTCCAACTTTTCACAAGCTTTATCAGGTTCATCAATTCCAGATATGTGGAATTGCAAATTAGTAGAGATTGACATCCCAATCAATCCATGAGCTTCATCACATCGATTTTTCCATTTAATTTTCTTATCATCATCAGTGGGTTCTGTTTCTTTCCCTGAGGTTATCTTGAAAAGTCCCCTACTTCGCAGAACATCCTCCATACGAGATTTCCATGAGAAATAGTTAGAACTTGTAAGTATAATATTACAAGGGGTGGCCATATTGTAAAATAATGGCTGAAAGAATAGAAAATAACTATCTGGATACAAAGACCTCGAAAAAATATACAGTTTTAAAAAAAACAGCACTTAAAACTAATTCGGGATGATGAAGTTATGCTTAATCAAAGAAAATGTTGAAGATGTCCCCAATAATGACGTGGCAGATATTAACTTGACCAACTAAAAAAAAGAACCCCCTCTTCCTAAGATCAACCTTTGACAATCACTTTACAATAAAGTTGTTTTAAAGTGAATCACTTTTGTAGAATAAGTGAGGTTCACTTTTACAATAATGTACTTTTAAATAGTGTGGCAATAAATTAAAAGACTTAAGTGACTCACTTTTATTTTATTTTATTTATGTGAGATGCGCTTTTACAATAAAGTAACTTGAAAATAGAAATTGCATGCACTAAAAAGTAGTTTGATAAGACTTAAACTCAAGACTTATCAAGGTGTAAAGCAACTTTGGACCAATTGAGCTAAGTTTAAAAGGTACGTAAAAGTATGGAAAGAGGAAAGGGTTTTTTTTTCACTCTCCTCTCTCGTTTTCTGTACTTGCTTTCTTTTCCTGCAAATCACAAAAGAAATGAAAAATAAAAACAAAAAAAAAATTTCCACACAATGGGGTTAGATCTTGGTTAGCTTACCTAGAAAGTCTACATTTTCAAATTTTCTCGTTGTTTTTTATTTTCCGTGATCGCACAAGGTGCACAGCAAAGAGCATACGTAGCCGAGAAGACAAGAAAAAAAACTTTTCCTTACTGTTTCTGATTCGCCACGATCACGTAAGGTGCACAGAAAAGAGAATACGCAGTTAGGGAAAACAATAGTCTGAGACTAAAACATAAAATATCTAATAATAAACTGATAAAATATGAGAGATTTAAAAAACAAATCCACCACTGTAACATTATACCTTCAGATTTGCCGAAATGGGTGTTTCTGGAGCAAATGGAAATGGTTTTCGATGAAACGAAAACTATTTCCCAATGAAAACAGTGCTTCGAACACAATGGAATGGCTCCCATAGGAAAAAAATGCATAGAAAATCCAAAAACAAAAACCCTTTCAAAGTTTTGGCAACACCGGTTCTAAATCTTGATCAAAACCGAAAGCGGCTCTTCATAAAAGCTCTGATACCATGTTCGGGTACACAAGGTACTCCCAAAAGAACGAACGCCTTTAGAAACCACTTCACACAAATAGATCACATATCAACACACCAATGTTTTTCATGTGGTTAAAACCCTCGAGAGGGAAACAGTCCACGGCCCCAACCAAATAGCTACTTGGAGCAATTTATTATGCAAAAGAAAGAAAGTTACATGAGCTTCTCATAATCGATCAACTAGCCAAGGACCCTCTATGCTCTTTAAATAGAGATCATAGACCAATCGGGTGTTAAGCCACGGATCAATGGTAGGTATGATCTAAGAGAAGTTGAACCGTCGGATTACTCTATGTCTAAAACATATCGTAACCGTCGGATTAGAATATTTACAAATGCATACTAATGCATACTAAAGAAACACACTTTTACCTAACAGATATATTACACAAGTTGATCTTAACTAAATCCTAAGTGTCTAAATATCCTAACATGTAGCTGGTGCATTTTTGAGACCAAATGGTACCGCTACAAACTCATAATGCCCATACCTTGTTTTCAAGGCTGTCATATGAATGTATTCATCCTTGATTCTCACCTGATGATAACCAGACCTCAAGTCAATCTTGGAAAATACCTTTGCTCCTCTCATTTGATCAAAGAGGTCATCAATCCTAGGCAAAGGATATTTGTTATTCACAGTGACTTTGTTCAGCTGTCTGTAATCAATACACAACCTAAGTGTACCATATTTCTTCTTTACAAATAGAACTAGTGCTCCCCATGGAGACACACTCAGCCTGATATACTTCTTTTCCAACAACTCTTGTAGCTACATCTTCAACTCTAGCATCTCTAGCGTACTCATTCTGTAGGGTGTCTTGGACACTGGTGCTGCTCCCAGCACAAGTTCAATTGTGAAATCAATGTCCCTCTTTGGAGGAATCTCATCAGGAAATGCATCCTTGAATTCTTGTAACACCTGGTAATCCTCCAACCTAGGAGTTTCGTCCTCTGATGCCTCCAAAATATGAGCTGCATACAACTGGCAACCCTTCCTACATAACTTCTTCAACTGCATGGATGAAACCTGCCAGACTGAAATCACCTTTGGAATACCTCTCACAACTACTGGGTTCCCCTCTTCATCCATGCATTCAAAGGTCTTATTATAACAGTCATGCTTTACCCTGTGAGATTCTAACCAATCCATTCTAATGAGAACATCATAGAAACCAAGTGGTAGAACATTCAGATCTACACAAGTGACCAATCCATTCATGACCAATGGACATTTCTCCACCACTTCAATAACCTTTCTCTTAGTTCCAGTGGCTAGCTGAACTAACCAAGATTTCCTATGCTTTACCTTATTAAAAGAATAAATCTCCACTACTCTAGGAGTAATGTAATTATGAGTAGAACCAGGGTCAATCAAAACAGAAATAGATTGCTCAACAATCTTACCTGCAACTTCAACCATAGTTGACTGGTGATCTTCCTGGAGGTCCTCCAGTGCTACATAAATCCTAGGGACTGCCCTTGCTACTTGACCCACTATTTCTCCTATCACTCCAACTAGCTTACTTGCAGCTTGCGATGGCTGCTTCTACTGATTCCTGAAGTTAGAAGGCTTGAAACCTTTCTTTCTCTAGTCAAAATTCTCATTCTTCTTGTCCTTCCATGCCTTATGGTAATCAGGTTTACCTTTGCTTTTCTCATAGCAATACTTAGCCTTCCTTATTACTTCTTCAAGAGTTCTAGGTTTATAAAACTCAATTCTGTCTTTGTAAGACTGAGGTAATCCACTCAGAAAACGATGGACCTTCACCTTTTCATATTTGATGTACCTGACATACCTCAACAGCTCCAAAAACTTATTTGCATATTCTTCCATGGTTTTCTATCCCAATCTCAACTCATGGAACTCCTTAATCTTGTCATCGTAATACCTGTCAGAAAGGTATTTCTGCTTGAAATACTTTTTGAACTGTTTCCACTTAAGTCTCCTTTCACTGATCCTCTTTACTTGCTTGAAGTGTTCCCACCAAATGGATTCCCTTCCATTCAAATTGAATATGGAAACCCTTGCCTTCATGTTTCCTGAATACTCCTGAACTTGGAAGTACTTCTTTATCCCAAGAAGCCAAGCTTCAGCCTCTTGTCCAGTCTTTACCTCACCATCAAATGTAGGAGGTTTAGCCTTCTTTAATTCATCCTGAGAGCGATCCCTATGGTGTCTCCTTCTCTTTCCTTTACAAGAATAAGATCTTGAATCCTCGATGGATTCTTCGGAGTCAAATGATCCACTAAAATTCCTCGTTCTTCTCCCAATACTACTCTTACTACCTTCTGGTTTTGCTATACCTCGTCCAAAGTCTATCTTTCTTTGCGAGTCTGTCAAACTCTGCAACATTTTAGCATTCAAGTGATGCTACTCTTCTTAGGATTTAATCAAGCTTCTCATGGTGGCTGCAACATATGATAGTGTCTCTTGGAATCTCCTTCCATTGGACTCTATGTCATCATTTCCATTATGGAAATTTTCTCCCATGGAATCTCGCTCATGCTCGTAGGAAACCCGAGCATCATATCCGTCATGGGTTCTCATGGATGAACCACAACTTACTTACCCAACTACACTACCTGGAATACTACCCTTAAAGGTGACTACGATTATGCAAACGTGTTAGTAACACAATTGTTAGCTACATAGCATTGATATAAATCATAATTACTTACCTTTTCCTGGAAAAAAAATCATAAAATAACAATTTTTCCTAAACACAAAATTTTCTCCATTTTCAGCCTTGTAATTCACTGGTGAATTGCTAAAAAATCCACTGAAAAACAGCTAAAATTCGCTGGAAAATCCCACTTGATAACTCAAAATTTCCCTTTGTTAAATCGGGCCTCTTCCCAACTAATATTCTGACGTATCGGGTCCTTAGTTGACTAATCTTCCGACACTTCAGCGGTCTAATCTTCAATTTTCATCTGACGCTCATCGACAGTACAATCAACTAAATTTTTTCGACGTTTCGGCAGTCCGATCCTCTAATTTTCTCTGATGTTTCAGCATCCTTCAGGAGATCCCGGTCGACACCTCAGCTCCACTTTCGTGATCAACTTTCGACGATTTCCATACTTAGAAGAATTTTTGGTGAAAATTTTCTTTTCGACTCCCCTCCCCATTGTTGGAATTCCTTCACCCTTTCCCCGCCGATGTATTGGTGCTCTCATCCTCTTCCTTCCACCGCCATTATGGCACCTTCATTATTTTCCAACTGAAAGTTTCGGCGCTCTTTAGACTTCCTCCTCCGGTGGCATCGAGGGTCCTTCCAACTAAATGGATCGACGTTTCGGTGGAATTCAACTGATCTGAACTGACATTTCGGTGCTCTTCAGCTGAAGACTTCCAACATATCTCATCGCCTCAAAAACATATCGAAAAAAAAATTTCTTCTTTTCTTCTTCTTCTTGTCACTGCCATGTCGGATACATTATCATCTAAATTTTCCCGACGCCTTTATCTCTTTGGAAAAAACTTCTCCCTTCGTCCGTCGCTGCATCTGCTACTGAATCAATTAAATTTTTTCAACGTTTCGGCAGTATTCAAGAGATCCCTACCGACACTTCGGCCCTGTCTTCATCTTTTCTCCACCGACGGCATCAGAAGTTCTTTCGACTAAATGTGTCGACGTTTCGGCGGTCTTCAGCTGAAGCCTTCCGACGATCTCAACACTTAGAAAATTTTTGAATTTTCACCCACGTTGGCTCACTCATGTCCTGTCTCCCGCCACCGTTGTGGCTCAAACCTGCCAACCCAGCCGATGTATTGGCTACATCTTCCTTTTCTTTCCGATGTATCGGTGACTTCATCACCTTTCTTTCACCACCGGGGTTTGTATTGGAGGGTCTTTCGACTAAGTATTCCGCTCATCGGAGGAGATTCCGACTAAATCTTCTGACGATCTGACAGTCTTGACACTTAGATAATTTTTCAAAAATTCTTTCCGATTGTCCCTCGTCGAGTGGACTTCTGTCTAGGCTGTCTGATGCATCGGAGGATCTTCCGACTAAGTATTTCGACGTATTGGGTGGGCTTTAGCCTAAGCCTTCCGATGTTTTCACACATAGGAAATTTTTGTTGAAATTTCCTGTCGAACAAAAATTTCCTGTCATCTCTCTGATTTCTTTTGGTTTCTACTGGGCATAGGGAAACCTGCCTCTGCTAGTTGATTCTTCATGGCCCATACAGGCCCATGTTGCAACCTGGGCTCTGATACCAATATGTAGCATCCCCGACCCTCCGACCGATGAAGAGAATGCTACCATGCCATTATCCAACCGGGAAACTAGCCCCATGAACATGTGCATATATAAAAACTGAAATAAAATGCTTGGAAGTAAAAACATGTGGAGATGCATAATTTTTTAACATACAACGTAAGAAAAACCATACATTCTAGCATCTAACATGTTCATCATAATTCATTAACATCAAATATGATTGCAGAAGTGAAATAGATGAGAATACTTATCTTATAAATAACTCATCCCGCAACCAGCTGCGTCGCTACAACGTTCCACCCAACCATAGGCCAGCGTGCTCTTTAATCTCTCAGCAACGCTACCACCCCCGAGCCGGGCATGATTCCCCAAGGAATAAGGAACAAGTAGGATTACACATAGCCAAGAATACACAAATTAGCCAAGCCAACATAGTTCGGTTTATCAGGCCATCAACAAGATAGCTAAGCCAACACGGTTGGGTTTATTAGGCCATCAAGGAGCTGGGAAGAGCTGAATGCTAAGCTGGTGAGCTCATTGAAGAGCTAAGGATACCTACACCAGAACTAGCCTGAATTCTAGGACACCCACACACACCCAACACAAGGAAATTAGTCCCTTCTCTGCTACACAGTCCCTCAGCCCTTACCTACCTTCTAGTGCTATTCAGGGGTTGTGGAGAAGAAATTCAACCCTCTAGGTTTGTCTGTGTGGCTCCCAAACACACCACGTTTATCAAGCATAATCCAACCTTCATTCCCATTCCAACACAGTCTGAAGACTAACCACTACATACACGCAGCAAAACCAAATAGTTCACGGCTCTGTGAGAAACAAAAGAAAATAGGAAGGCAACCAAAAATGGTGAATGCAGCTCAGACCAAGCAAAGCGATTCAGAGTTGTTCTTGGCCCTAGCATGGCCAAAACAACTCAGCAGCAACCCAAAATGTAATGGATCCCATAGCAACCAGATCGTGGATGAAACCAACATCAACCACATTCGTGGATGAACCAACAGTAACCATAACATGAATGAACTTACATCAAACCACACCTCATGGGGAGAACAATAGCAAACCCCAAACCGTGAACTGGCTCCTTCACAGGAAATTGTGGGTGACAGTAAACAATTTCTCCCCACTCTTTGTGTGAGGAAAATGATTAAGAATCCTGGGCGTGAGGATGAAGAGAGAGAATGTCTCTCTACGTAAGGATGGGAAAAACAATGGAGAATAATATTGGGTAGTGGTTTCCCTACCCACGTGAAGATGGAGAGTTTGCTGGTGGAGTGGGCGTGTGGGAAAGGACTGACAGTCCTTCCACCCACCACTTCCCAGCAATAACTTCCAAACTAACATCAGGGTTTATTTTAATGGCTGACACATGGTCTTTCCCCATATGCTCAAGGTTTAACAATTCCCCCTCCTTATCCTTAGGAAAATCATGCCTTTTTCATTATGGTTGCATTGACATAGCTGGTTGGGGTTCATTTTAATTAAAGTGCATATTTACATGATGCTAGAACTGTAATGTGTTGTATATCATGATATACCATCGGCAACAATTTCAATCGCCGAAATATAACACAACCAAATTGATGGTAGGGCTTTTTCCTTTAGCTCCACACCACAATCAATTACAATATATACATCATATACATTTAATGCAAATGGGGTCAAAACCAAGGTATTACAATGAGTACCTTGAGACACCTCACACTCTCAAGCTATTCACCCCCCCCACCTCTCATTCCATTATTCCACCTACACATTCCCTTGGTGTGTTGAGCCATAGCTCCACCCATTCCCGGCCTGTGGAGAGGCAGTCTTTTAGTTTGGGCATGGTGGCCCCCTTTCAAGATAGATAGGTATAATAATTTGTCTTGTTGTGTTAATTTTGCAATATATAGATAATCTTGTTTGCCTAACCTCTAATGGTTTGTTGCAGGGTTTGTTCTATTCGGTTCTAACATTGTATTCCAGGTTTCTATTTTTCTTTGGTCACAGAGACTCTACCCTTTCAACCTATAGACGAAAGGGAAGGTGCTTTTGCATGTAGCCATGGTTTTTCCATGGCTACAGTTTGGCGACCATATTGAACATAGGCCCTAGATTGTTCACCGTCACCTCTATGACAGCTCCCTTCCCCTTTGTGTCACCTCCACTGACACCAAGTGTTACCACGGATTTTTGCATGCTATCATCTAGCACCGGTACACCCAAACCCCAAATGCAAGCGCAACATCATCCATAGCCAAAACATCATCCACGAGCGCAAACCCAGCCACAACAACAAGCACATCCCCAAACATAGTCACCAGGGAACTACTATAGCTCCTTCCAAGTCCATACAATTCCCTTCCTATTTCCCCCACATGGCATCGTAAGTAAGCCAGTAATGGCTAACTTAAACTTACCCAACTTCACAATGGGAATTATCGTGTGGTACCTTGACCCACTCACCCAACCTATGATGCCCCAAGTTGTGTTAACCCTTTTTCACCCCATTGCAGTTGAATCATGTCCTCCACCTTTCCCGCAAAAACCAACCACTACACCTGCCCCTACCCTGCCCCACCTAAAAAGGGGCAGGGGGAAAAACACAAAAGCAACAATTGAACCCCGTAGACTCTGCCATGGGCCGTGTGCAATAAATAGGTCCATGCAACTCAAATATTCCCTAATATTCCCATGCTCTATGCACATTTATATGGCATGGATACAACAGAAAACATCCACGTGGTCGTACTACTGAGCAGGCCAACATTAAAAAACAAGTCTTTGAGAACGAACTATGCATGCGCCCTTTGCGGATTGTATGGACATTATTTTCACCACTGCCAGGACTTGCCTCAGTTTTGAACGACCCTAGCCAACCTTCGACAACATTCCCTTGAATCCGAGATCACTCTAATTGAAGAAATCCACCCCCACCTCCTTCTTTAAACACCATGTCCATCTATATGATGTCCAGCTCCACAGACATTCTTGTCTCTGCGATCGCCAACGGTCCCTTAGATCTGTCCCATCGTTGATTTAGCAATGACAAGGAGATAGTTGAATCCTTAACCACTCCTGAATACCCTTGGGATGACATGCACCATTGCTCGTTCTTCATCCCCGAGGAATTTGTGTCGCAGTCTGACCATTTTTTAGTTGAGACCAAGGATTTCATTCACAGGAAAGTTGATTGGTTCAAAAATCCCATTTTGGCACCTGATGCTTTTGAAGAAGGGAACATGACCAATATCTCACCAACCATTAAAATCAACATCTCAACCAAACCTGATATCGTTGAGGAAATCATGCTGGGGGCATCTGTTCCTCTGAAGAAGTCGCTTCCTACAAAATGCTCTTCCAAGAATTCTATGATATCTTTTCCTGGTCCTACACTAAAATTACTAGATTGGATATGTCAATTGTTGAGCACCATATCGACACATGGCCTGATGTGGTACCCGTGCGCCAAAAGCAACGACCAATCCATCCTTCCAACGTTGCTGTGGTTAAAGAAGAAATTGAGAATCTGCGCACATCCGGCTTCATTTACCCCATTTCTTACACAACATGGGTTTCAAATCATGTTCCCATAAATAAAAAACAAGGTACCATTCGCGTATGCACATACTTCTACAACCTGAATTGGAAATGTCCCAAAGACAACTTCCCAATACCCTTCATTGATCAGATCATTGATGCATGTGTCATACATGAGGTCTTTTCTTTCATGGACTATTTTTCTGGATACAAACAAATTCATATCCGGAAATAAGATCGTTAAAAGACTTCTTTCACAACCCCGTGGGGCACATTCGCATATTGATTAATGCCCTTTGGTCTAAATAATGTTGGAGCCACTTTCCAGCGTGCCATGACATACTGCTTCCATGACCTCATCCACATAATATTGGTCTATCTAGACGACCTTACAGCTCGATCACAGAAGCGAGCACAACACTTAGACGACTTACGAAAAGTATTCCGGTGGTGTCGTAAGTACAAAATCCACTTAAACCCCCTCAAGTGTGTTTTTTGTGTCCCAGCAGGCCATATATTAGGGTTCATCGTATCCCAAAAAGGAATGATGGTCAACCCCCTTAAATTTCAAGCCATCCTTGACCTTCCCCCGCCACGGACTTTGGTCCAACTTCAAAGTCTCCAAGACAAGGCCAATTTCCTTCACTGCTTTGTGCCAGATTATGCGACCAAAGCTCATGGTTTCTTACGCCTACTTTGTACTAACATTCCATTTGTGTGGGACCAGCAAGCGTAAGATGCTTTCGACGCATTAAAACAAGCACTGGCTTCCACATCATTACTTTATGCACCCGACTTCACCCGGTATTTCATCCTCTATGTATCGGCCTACGAAACTGCTATCGCTGGCATTTTGGTTCAGGAAGATGATGCTCGTCAAGACCACATCATTTACTATGTTATCCAGAAGCTAACCAGTCCCCCTTTATGATATCCACCCAAGTAGAATATGGCCCTTGACATCATTTCCTCGATCCAAAAACTGCGTCACTATGTCATTGCAAACCACACCCACGTAGTGGCCGATCCCAAACCCATGTGGTATCTCCTGAGCCACAGTCTATTGCAAGGTCACACTTCCCAGTGGGTAGTCATCTTCCAATAGTTCGACTTGGAATTTACCACACAAAAAATAACTAAGGCACTAGTGTTAGTTGCGTGAATAACAGATATACCCCTATTAAACACACCACCATCAATCACGGTGAATCTTTCATACGAGTTCTTGTTCATCATCTGCATGGAAGATCCATGGTATGGGGACATTCTTCTATATATATGCACCCAGAAGTTCGCAACCCACTTAAACCATGAAGATAGGTGGTGCATCCGACATCAAGCCACTTGCCATCTTCTTGTTGGATATATTTTATACCATTAGGGCATCAACACCATCTTACATCATTTCCTCACCCATGACGAGGATGAGGTAGTCCTTAACGACTATCACAGTGGATTCGTTGGTGTCCACCTCTCAGGTTTGGAAATTGCCCAAAATATCCTACGGGCTGGTTAATTTTGGCCTTCTTTCTTTGCTGATTTCATCGAAGTAGTCAAACACTGCCACAGTTGTCAGCTTTTTGCTCCAAAGGAAAGAACCCTCCTAGCACCATTGCGACCCGTGGTCACATTCGGACCCTTCTGTAAATGGGAAATTGACTTCATGAAAATCAGTCCTACCTCAGCCAATGACCATAAATATATCATTATGTCATTCGTTTACTTCACCAAGTGGGTCGAGGCCATGCCCACGTTCGATTGCAAAAGTGAAATGGTAGCATGTTTCTTCTTCAACCATGTAATTTCACGCTTTGGTGTCCCCAAACAACTGGTCTCAAACCATGGTTCACACTTTGAAGATGTTGTTTGGGCTGAGTTTTCAACCATGTTGAAGTTCGAACACCAGTACTCATCTTCCTACTACCCCCACAGAAATGGCCAAGCTGAAGTGGTTAACAAAAGTATCAAAACTATGCTCCAAAGGATGGTAGGAAACCATAAAACCAACCGGCACCACATGTTGTTCTCCGCCCTATGGGATTATCGCACATCTGCAAAGACCACCACTAGTTTCACCCCTTTCTTCTTAGTACACGACATTGAATCAATACTCCCCATAGAGTGCCAGATCCCATCACTCTGTCTCATTGTGGAACTCCTTCCTGATACTCCACCTTTGGAAGAATGACTCCTCCAACTTGAACAGACCGCAGAGGATCGTCGAGCTGCTCTCCAAACCATTGAAGCAGTAAAAACCCAGTTAAAATCCTATTATGACTCCCATGTCCACCTTCACACCTTTAGCAAAGGCGATATGGTTCTGGTTTATGACCAAGCCAACGATAAGTTAGGCAAAGCTAAGTTTGAGTCAATGTGGTATGGCCCATATGGCATCCACCATTGCCTTGAAAAAGGAGCTTACATTCTTGTTGATTCTAAAGGACAACTCTTGGAGAACCCCCGTCATGGGCTCTACCTCAAGATATTTTATGCTTAACATCACCAACGAGTAATTTGCAGGGCCATTCCTTGGAAGTCATCTCGGTCCACATGCCCTTCGCATATAACTATTTAATCCATCCACCATGGGTTTCCAGACCATTTCTCGGAAGTTGTGTCATTTTGCATGCATTTGGCATATAAATGCCTCCGAACTTGTGCTTACACCATATGTAGTCTAGTTCACCCACCACAACTTACACTGATCATCTGGATCTATTACCAGAGGTCACCTCGGTTTGCATGCCTCGGTCGCATCGATTTGTGTTCCTTTTCCACAAACCCCCCAGTGAATGTATTGGTATGTTCAAGAACCACCTACTCCATCCATGCTACACAGGTGGTCACCTTTGACCACCCTTCACTGTCCTACCAAGGGGAACCACTAGTGCCCTTAGCTTGGTTAACCATAATGGAGTTTATGTTAAGCTCTTTTCTGACTCCTAAAAGAATGAAAAGATTATCGAGCGCCCTTGCTTCCTTTCCCACTCATTAAAGTATAGGAAAGGGCATCTACATCATCTCATTTATCTCGTTTTGCGGACTATGTAAACTACGATATGAAAAGGACCACCTTGCCACACTCAATCCAAGAACGTATCCCTCTGCATCCTTTTATGCTTTCTCAGGCATTTGGACCAAACTCTACAAAAATTCATATCATGGGTTGTCTTTATGCTCTTTTCCAGCCTTCTCATAAAGAAAATATCGCTGAGCAAAATTGGTTTCTTTCATGCTTGTAAAAGTATATGAATGATCATCCAGTAAATACAGGTTTAACCTTTTCTGGCCTAATTGGACTACCAACGGTAAATAATTCTCCCATCCCCTAAAGGATGGGCGAGCTCTACTATGTACACTTTTATCCATTTTTGGACACAAGATACTATCAACAAAAAAGAGACCCCACTATAGTCTTCTTCATGCTTTCAGACCCTCTAAAATTGAAAGCACCATCGAGCATTTACTTTCTTGGGATCTCTAAAAATCCACGAGATCGTACCATGACTGCGTCTTTAGACACCACCTCACATGTAATAGTTCAGTAGAATTCCCCCTTTGGGTCTCCTTTGTTCAGAGTATTCTGCTATGAGTCTCCCTTAGATCCCATGAACACGAAAAGTGTCTACCTCCCCCAAGTGTTTCCCATATGTAGTCACATTCCCAGTTTTACAGCTATGATCCCCCTCATAAGAATCAGTTTCATTTGCTTCTAGGTCAGCTCTGTCATCATACTCTGAACAAAGGAAGTTTGAGTCCTCTTTACCCCTTCTTCCCCTGTTCCCCAATTATGTGTTTACCCCTTCTTCCCCTGTTCCCCAATTATGTGTGTCATTCCCCAGATTCTCTCACACCCTTGGTTATCTCCCTCGCGCTTCTTGTCAAGGAAACATCATTGTCTTGATCAGTTGGAAGTCTCCCTCTGTCAATTACAACACATGTATTCCAGAGGATATACCCAGAGGTCCATGTATCCTGGTTTCATTAACCTCGTTGATGAGTTCCTTGGACCACTTGAGAGGAGTCCTTAGTGCCTCTCGGGATGGTTATGTCTCACGTGCTCAACTCCAGCTACATCATCTCACCATTGAGATTCATATAGGGTATTGGTCCATGCAGTATTTGGTCGAAGACCCCAGATTTCACCTGACTCCAGCACATTGGTGAGTCCATAAGGGGACCCAGATATGTTCATGCCCATTACGATTTATGGGTTGTGTTGGAGACAATGTTTAGAAGCCCCAAAGTAATGCTTCTATATAGATTCATGACTGTTGGGATATAGGGTAGACCCAGGATTTATACCATTAACTTCGCACCAACAAAATACCCACAGTGTTGGCCCTTTTGGCAACAACCTGCGAACAGGTTGCAGTCTCACCCGAAACAGCTATGGGGTGCCGCAGAATCAGGTTTCTGCAAGCAGAAGAGGGATATTATTGTACCTTTTGTTTCTAACACTTATAATCATACAATACAAAACTTTAATAGTTACTTATTTAGCTTCCCGGTTAGATAAACAAACGGTGCCTTGCTTAACCCTTTATTGGGAATTCCAGCGAAGTTAATATTTAGCAGTGATCTTACTTATCAGATATATATTTATCAATGCATAAAGAACATAACAACAACACAACAAAAACCACAACACACGATATAACATGGTTCACCCCCAGTTTAGGGGTTACGTCCATAGAACTGTGTTTTATTCAACTCTTTACAAAAATCACAGTTCTGATCTGTGCACTCAGCTACAGATCCCTTCTATTCCTTAAAGCCGTGCACACAGCTGCAGATTTCCTTTATCACCGAAAACCCTCTGTGCACACAGCTATAGAGGTCGTCCACACACATAGCTGGGACTTAACCTTCTCTTACAAAATAGCCTTAGCTTCACCTTAATTCATCTTACATCAAAATCCTAAACTGACTTCTTTACAAGACTGCTTATTTATAGTGCACTTATTACAAAACCATGGGCTTAAACCATGGGCACCCCGAACCCTAAACCCTGGACTTAAACCATGGGTTTATTACAAAAGGAGGTTTTTACTCAACCCTGACACCCATAAGACTATTTTGAGTCGTAACTCCACTTACAAACTCCCATAAAACCCACAGAGTTAGCAAAATTAGGGACTGTTAAGGTGCGCGCCCCAACAAGCCCCTAAGATTCACTAGTGGCCCATCCCGGGACACTCTGCTACTCTTCTGGTAGGAGAACTTTGTCAGCGAAGGTATTGAACTACTTGTTGAAACCACGCATGATATTGTTGGCTTCTTGCTCCTTTTCGATCAACTCCTGCAATACTGTGGCTGATGCTTTGCTGGCCTTTTGCTGTGCAAATGCAGCATATCCCTTCAGAACTTTGAGTTGGGTGTCCACAGCAGTACTCAACTCAAAAGCTTCGCTGATAAGTGGCTGCATAGCATTTTCCACTTCTGTTGCTTTTGCTCTGCATGACTCGATTTCCTACTGGAGTTCATTGCTTCACTTTACCTTGAGCATTTTCTCCATAGGCGGCAGGTTCTTGATTTCCGCTTTTACTTTATCCAACTCTGTCTGTCGCTGCCTGATGGTTTCTTGCAATTGTCCAACTTCTGGATGTTCCTGCAGGGTGGTCCAGGCCTCAACACTGTCTTCTAGCAGCTTCACTGCGCTACTCACGGTATCTGATATTTTTGCTGCGGAGGCCTGAATGTCTACTCGGCGTTGCTCCCTGACCTATGGTGGGCTCTCTGGGGTGATGCGGAGTTGAAGCTCCGCAATATGAGCCTCATGTTCTGCTTTGAGCTTCTCTATTTCACTGCGAGACTGTTGTACGTAGTCTTTCAACCTGACTAATCTTTGTTCGAGTTCTTCTACCAGTTGTACGTCGAAGTCAGGAAGACTTCGACATGCCTCATCCAAAACTCATACCAGTGTAATCCGCTTACGTTCTACATCCCTCTTTCTCTGCTCCGCTGCCTCCAGCTGTGCTGCAAAGCCCTGCTGCTGACTTATGGAATTTTCTAACTGTATTTGTGAATATTGGTCTCATGCCTAGATTTCCTTCATAACTGCTGACTGACAGAGATGTAGCTCCGTCATGGACAGCTTAGTGTAATCTATTCCAACCTTCATACTCATCTCCGAATGAGACGCTGCATCCGTTAATATGAGAGCTGCGCTCGACACTTGTCCATTGTTATCTCTGGTCGGCCATTGCCTTAGGTCTGGCTACACGCTTACTGGGGCACTGCTTGTTGAGGTGCCAGTCTGTGATTTTTCTGCTAAGTCCTTCAACTTAGAAATGTGTTTTGCTACACCGGTGATGGCATGCAGATGTGTAGCTGCAAATTCTGACCATTTCTTGGTGATAACTTCTATGGACTTCGATAGAGCCTGAGAAAGCTCCTCACTTGTCAGGTGGGGCTCCTCGTCAATATTCTTGTCCTTCGATGCCTTCATTTTCTTTCGGGACTAGGGTTTGTTCACTTCCTCGGGCTCTAGAGTCTTGCGCTTATCCTATAGATTAGGGTCTGAAATAGTTTTAACTGAGTCTTCATCTTCTTCTTCATTGCCATCGTCTCTACCCTGGTCGCTTTCACTCTGCTGCGACTCAGTTTGTTCTTCACTGTCTTCAGGGGGGTTTTGCGGCTATGTATGACTAGGGCCTGCGCCCAGATTAGTAACTGGGGGAACTGGAATGGTGGGTTTTGTCCCTGCATCCTTCAACCATTCCGCCGGCCACTGTTGAACGACCACGAGGATGTCTTCTTTGGTCACTACATATGGTAACTTAAACCATTGATGGTTTTGATCCGCGCGTACCTGGATGAAAATATGATGCATGTCGGCGCTGAAATGGGCTGCGCCGTCGTATTGAGAGAATAACTCATTACTGACCTGAGGGGTTTTGGTGATCTCATATGAGATACTCATCATATAAAAGGAAAATACACAGTTTGTCATCTGCTGTAGAGTTTTATCCTAAGAAACCCACAGAGAGGCATACCGTACTGCGCCAGGCATGTCCGGGGGTATAGCAGCAAACTGCGCTTCGGTAGGTTCTTGCCATCCTACCAGGGCGATAAGGACTATCAACCATGAATAGTGAAAGGGCCTACCTTTCTCCTACGCGTCGCGAACGTATTCAAGGAATTCCTTCACGAGATACGCTTCCCAGTTGTAACTGTAGCCTTCGGCGCAGTTCACAACAATTCTGATAATTGAGGCAGGCACTTCATATGATCTACAATTTTGCATGAGCTTGCATGCTAAGAGCTCAACTGCGAAGTGAATATTATGTTGTTGAATCACAGAAGTGTGATACCCTCATTTTCCCTTCGTTAGGCCGAAGCATTCCTTCATGCTTTGTGCGAGCTTCGTATCCTCATTCTTTGAAGGAAATTTGGTCCCCGGATCAGGCCCCGCTACAGGTAAGGCTGTGATCCTATGAATGAACTCACCATTAATAGGAATTTTCTTGTTTCCTATCCATAGGTGGTCGTCATGTACTAATGCCAGCAGCTGCTTGACCACTATGGTCACCTGTGTGCTGCGACCAAAATGGGGAATGTTATGTCAGGAATTTGTTTCTTACTTTTTCATGTTCGATTACCTTTTTGATCAAGTTTTCTTATTTCTTTGACTTTATCTTTTCAATTACTATAGGAGCTTTTGGGTATTTAATTTAATTTTTAAGTTTTTTGCCTTTAGAGTTATTTTGTTTTTTCCTCCCTTAGGTCTTAAAGGGTTCTAAAAGGTCATATTATTGAATGATGTGGTCACAAATAGATTTTTGAGTATACCTCATAGTTCAAACAGCTTTTAAACTGCATACAAAATGACAAAAAACTGTAAAAAAGCACCAAAACAACGTTAAAACTATTCTTGTAGCGCTGGAGCCAAAAATTAATGAAGGCGCGCTACAAGAATATCGCAGCCTTCATTTCTTCCGATTTTCTAGCAAAAATTTGCCATTTTCTCAAATGTTGAGTGACTAATCACGTATTGTGGAGTGTTTACTACGTGTTGGTTAAAGAATTATCATAAGAACAGGTGGTTCCATGTCGTGAGGGAATCGTGGTCATCGTGAACCCAAATGCAATCCATTTTGATAGGTAGCAGCGTGGTTTGAGTTTAATGTGAGAGGAATTGGCATTTGCATGCATATTCAAAGACGAAGGACTTAGTGGAGTAAACATTATCACTACAAAACCGGATATGCTCGCTAGGAAACAGAGTGAGGTTTTATGGAGTCACGGGAAATTAGGGCTTCATGATTGTGCTGTCTGCAGTTAAATTGCATCCTGAAGGACACCTGTACATTCGAGGTGAACAACTTAACCACTCAGGTCATGATTTTAAACCACTACATTCGATCAATTAAAAGGCATTCCACGATAAGCCAATATAGCTGAAAATTTGGGGCTTTTTCGCTGGGAACTTTTCAATCAAAATTGATTAAGGGGAATGATAAATTATGCACTCAAATGATATTTCGACCAGAAAAATAACTTCCTGAGCCATTCTGAGATGTTCTATTGAGTGGAGTACTGAAAAATAGCTCCATGTTGGAACTGTTCATTTGTTGAAGTTTACAAGAGGCAGGGTTGAAATACAATGTATGTTATGATGATTTAAATTTAATACTACTGCTGATGCAACATGAGATGAAGGAAAGAGACATTTCAGACAATATGAAAACCAATATAGCCTAAAGACCTAATTTTTCTAGGTTTTGAAGTTCATTGTTTTTGAAAGCCAAAAGAAGCTGCGAGGAGTTAAAGGATTGAGAGTTGATGAAAACTTATTATTATTTTGACACTAAGATTTCTGAGAGCTGACAATGGATTAAGTTTAAGATGGTTTATCCTTTATATACCTTCTCATCTAACCTATAAACAGGCTGCGTTTAGTCTAAAGGTTGACAGTTGTGATTCTTCATGTAATACTCTTTTGGTGCAGAGATGGTTTATTCATGATTCTGGCAGGTTATGAGCGCTAATACACAGGTTTATTCTACATGTTGGAGATGGACAGCCAATAGAACAATTAAAATTGCATGACAGTCACCAGTTGCAGTGAAGAGTTTGGAATATTTCAAATGACCTAAGTCTCTTATGCTTATGATAAACCTAATCTTTATTAGGAAAACAAAAGCAACAATCAGAGAAGAGCAAGGAGAGCTGTTTTTGAAACCTGAGGGATTTGAGAAGGAAACAGTCACCTGATTGGTCATTAATTGAATCCTAAAACCTATACAGTTTCATCCTCTAAAGGAAAATGGGAAAGAGTGGTAAAATTAACATAGCTGAACCTACTGATGTAGGTTGGATCGACAAACTTCCTGGATGTGTTGAATTATTCCAACAGGCCGGTTGGCTTGAATTCTTTAAAAGAATAAATGGGTATAATGCTGAAGTTTCTTGTAAGTTTGCACAGTGTTTAAAAGATGACATGGTGACCTTTGATACTCTTAAGTTCAGGCTGACAGTAGAACTGATTGCAGAAGCCACAGGGGTTAACAATGAAGGTGAATTATGGTTTAAGAAATTTCCTTTTACCTTTGATCCTCAGAGATACCTATTACCAAATGTCACTCCTGACTAGAATAAAGGCATTCTTATTCAAAATTTCAGAAAGGAATGGATTGAACCAATTAGAATTTTGCAGAGTTATATTACTTACGAGGGCAGGTATGCTTATGTGTTTAAGTATCACTTCAGGTTTTTGCAACATATGGTGGGACAGTCCAAGATGAACCTTCCATTTTTCCTACTCAAAAGCTTGCAGAAAATGGCTAGCAGGGTTAAAGGACATATGGACCATTCCTCTCAGTCCATCTTTCATCATGGGCTAATTAAGCTGATTATTAGCACTATATTGCAGCATGAAGGTAAAAGTTGGGAATTTTTTCTTTTCTAGTCAGGTTTTCATGTCAAACAAGAAGATCAGTAGCCTAAGAGGCAAGCAGATAAAGGGAAGGTAATGATGAAGAAATTAGGTCAGAAAGCTAAACTTGAAGACAAGGAGGATGTTGAAGTTGAGAAGGCGGCAGAGCATGTGGAGGTTGACAGTAAGCCCAAAATGTTTTCAGTTGGTACTACAGGTAGATATTCACTGTTTTCAGAAGAAGAATTGCAGCCTAGGCAACAATTGATACTAGCAGCAGTCTCCAAGGAAGCTAGAGCTCCTGTTATAGAAAAGGTTGCTATGCCTGAAGATGATTTTCAAACCCAACAGAGAATTCCACTCACCATTCTCTCAGATGATGAGGGATATTTACTAGAAGAAGATCAGCCCATTGATAAAGCAGAAGGCAAGCATGAAATCTGTGGAGAATTCTTCACTTCAGAGATCAAAGCATCCAAACCTAATAAGAAGAAGAAAAGGACTGTAACCCCATATTAGAGGCCTAAAACCAGGCCAACAAACAAACTAAGATGGAATATGAAGAGGTTACTCAATCCAAAATAGAATTCCCAACAAGAGACTATCTTGACTGATACCTCCTCAAATGAAGAGACAGAAATTGGTAAAATGGATAGTAAAGAACTTGCAGCAGGAAAACAAGAAGCTCGCCAAAAGGATAACTAACCTGGAGCAGGAGAAGAAGAAAGCTAAGAGGAAAACTCAAGCATTAGATGGTATTTCTCTGTTAGCTGAGGCAGCAAAAGAGCTATGAGTCACTTGTTCATTTCAATTACTTGTTATCTTTTTCAGAAACATATTAGTTAGGGATTACTATTTTTAGAAAAGTCATGTTTTGTAATATTTTACTTTTTAATTTACCTCATCGAGTGGATGGAAGACAGTTAGGGTTTTTGACACCTAACTGATTTTGTAAAAAACACTATTTAGAGAGGTTAGAAAGTCATTAGCAGGGTTCGATTTTTGGGAGCTACAGGAGGTCTTCAAACTGCTTTTGTCTTCATACTTGTTCAGGAGTTAAGTACCAAGACTCTTATATGCATTTGATGATGAAATTATGAGATATATGACATTTTTTCCCTTCAGTTTTCTGTGTTGGATTCATTATTGAACTTGTTTAGTTTCTTAATTGATATATTCATTACTAGTTTATGTGTATTTGTTGGTGATGCTTGTCTTTTATGAATGAACCTCAGCATAGTGTTTATGTTGGATCTTGTGTGATATATTATGCATCTTTATCATCTTCTGTTTATGATTTAGTTACTACTTTGCTCATGAATGCATTCCCTGTCTTTCTCCAAAAGTTTACAACCACTAAAACATTGCAGAAACCCTAAACCTAATCTGTTTTATTGAATTTTATCTTGAGTGTGTGTTGGCTTGTTTCTCTGGCCTTAGAAACAATTTATGGCACAAACATCTTTGGCGCCGTTGCCGGGGACGAAGCTGAAGCATATCTTCCCTGGGATACTCATCTATTTTACTGGTTTAAGAGGTGGAATTAAACCAGCACTTTTTGAAGGCTAATTTTTCACCAAAGTTGTCACAGTGGCTTCTAGAGGAGTGGGAACCAGGATCAGACCTACTTCACCATTACATTCAGGGGTTTCAGACCCTGAACAAATATTGAAAACAACAAGAAAACTCGGAAGGTCTCAATCTTTATCAGCCCTCTGTGACCCTGACCAGTTGGGTGCTTCATTACATTCAGCTGAAACCTCACCTTGGATCAAGCCTACTATACCTGATAGCTCTTTTCAAATCTTTACAAATCCTCAATCCTTTAGAAAATCCAAAGCTGCCTCTCCTGGTAAAATACCTCTTTTTCAACTGAAATTAGGTAAAATTTCATGGCAGTTAGGTTCTAGTCAAACTTCTTCATCTGCAAAGCCAGTCAGTCCAAAGATGGCAGCCCAAAACCCTCCCATGGATATGATGGACCGGATGGTTGCAGCCAGGTATGCACCATTAGTCTTACCTCAGCCTTTACATGCATTTCCTGGAGGTGATTACCAAAAGTATATGCCTAGGTTCAATGGACAGGGGGAAACCACTGCTGAAGAACATTGGGAGGCTTTCCTAAGTTATGCTGACAATCAAAACATTGAGATCAAAGATGTGTGGATGAGGGTATTTGTTCAGAGCCTTGATGGGGATGTAAGGAAGTGGTTCAGGGAGTTTCCTGCCAACTCAATCACTATAATTGAAGAGCTCTGGGATCTCTTCATGAGGCAATGGGGAGACACAAAAGATCACACCTACTATATAACTGAGTTTGGAGCTCTCAGAAGAAAAAAAGAGGAGACTATTGCAGATTTTTCCAAAAGATTTAACAAAATGTATAGTAGGATTCCAACAGAAATTAATCCTACTGAAACATCAGCTAAACTCACCTATGCCAATGCCTTTGACCATGAATTTTCTCTATTATTGAGAGAAAGGAGACCTATTACCTTGCTGAAAATGCAATATGCAGCATTGGAGGTTGAGTCCAATTTATTGGCTTCAAATAGACTTAAGAAAGAAACATCTCAGCAGCTTTATGATAAAAAGGGAAAAAAGGAAGCAACTTCAAAAAGTTTGGCTCCTCATTCTGCTGAAGCTAAGATTGATGAAATGGCTAAACTAGTGAAAATTCTCACTGGAAAATTGAATAAATTAGAACTTGAAAATAATTCTGGCAATCCTACTCCAGAAGCTGAAAGAAATCCAAATAACCAAAATCAGTTCAGGAGGCAATTTTCCCCTAGATTCATACCAAGAGAGCACAGGAACAATGATATCCAGTGAGAAAGGAGAGAAAATGAAGACCAAAGAGTGCCCCCACCTCTTCAGAACAATGTAGTTGAAGAAGAAGAAGTTGATGAACAGCTGCTCTTTGAAGAGGCTGAGACTGATCAAGATATGAATCATTTTGGAGAAGGATTCCTTGGAGGTTTGGTTACTAAGGAAGAATTTCTGAATGCAGAATATTATGATGCTGACATGTTTGAAGCTGAGGATGACTTGGATTTGGAAAAGACTGATGTAACTGCTGCTGTTCATCAGAATGGACCCAAGAAGACTATAAATCTCAGATCAGGCCCAAAGCAGGTGGTGCAGGCCCCAAAGAAGAAAGCTGTTGTTCCTGCTGCTACTGTTCCTACTAAACAGACAGTTGATCCTGTGCCAGAAAAAAGACAAGTTGCAGAAAAATCAAGGAAGACTCCAGAGGTGGAAGAGGTAAACAAATCTGTTTAGAATTTCAGTTTGGAGAATGAATTAGGGAATTTAAAGATTCCTGTAGCTTTAACTGAGTTAATAAAGAATCCCTCATATAAACAAACAATATTGAAAGTGATGAATTCAGTAAGTAATCAACCTGTTTCAGACATAGTTAATCTGCAGGAAGAAAACCCTAAAATCTTCATTGGATCAGCCCTAGCTGAAAAAACTGAAAATGAGGCTGGTGCTTCACCTCCTTTCTATGTCACCCTGACAGTCCATGATCAAATGATTCACAATTGCCTTTTAGATTCAGGAGCATCCCACAATTTGATGCCAAAGGCTGTTATGGAAGCTTTGGGCCTGAGCATCACTAAGCCTTACCATGACCTATATGCCTTTGATTCCCGAGCAGTGAAGTGCCTTGGAGTAATAAAAGACATGGTTGTCAGCCTAGCTCAATTTCCCATGAAAAGTGTGATAATGGATGTTGTGGTAGCTGATATAACACCAAAGTTTGGTTTACTTCTATCTAGGTCATGGGATAAAAAGTTTGGGGGAACCTTACAAATGGACCTTTCATATGCCACCATTCCAGTGTTTGGTGAAGAAACTAGAAGACTGTATAGAAAGCTACAGTTTGCTTACATAGTGACAGATGACAAGAATCCCACTAATCGCCCACTGTACTCTGTTGATAAAGACCTTGGTACATGTATGTTGCATTTCAGTGATGAGGATAATTCTGCTGGTCTGTTACAAGTGGAAAAATAATAGCCAGTAAAACACAGCAGAAATGAAGAAAATGCACTGTGGAAATTGTATTTTGATGGATCCTCATGCAAAGAGGGTGCTGGAGCTGGAGTTCTTCTCAAATCTCCTGGAGATGAAACAGTGAGGCTCATGTACAAGTTGGAATTTGTTACTACAAATAATACTGCTGAGTATGAGGCTTTGCTACTAGGATTAAAGGCTGCTAAAGAATTAGGCATTCAGCAGATTGCTGCATTTGGCGACTCCGAACTAGTTGTTCAGCAAGTGAAGAACAAATATGAAGTGAAGCAGGGTTTGTTGAAGCTTTACCGGAATGAGGTATGGGACATGCTTGAAAACTATTTTGTAGCTTTTAATATTACCTATATTCCCAGGGATTACAATCAGACTACAGATTCATTGGCTTTAGCTACCACATACTTCAGAATTCCTAAGACTACTCAGTTGAGGTATCCAATTGAAATAAGGTACAGACCTTCTGTACCTGATAATGTAAAACAATGGAGAGTGTTTGAAGATGATACTGAGATTAAAAGGTTTATTGAACTTACAGATGAGTTTTCAAATTCCTTAATTGATCAGGATGAGGATGATGAAGAAGAATAGCTGGATGAAATTACTACAGAAGAGATAGTAGGTCATAAGATCCTTGAATTGAAGAGTAATTTCATTTCCAAAGGTTTGGTACCTCTGGAAAGAATATTCACAAAAGATGATACACCTTCAAAGCCTGTTGTTCAGTCTTCAGAAGAGAATGTGATAGACTGCAACATTGGTTTAGCTGAACATCCTAGAATGGTCAAAATTTCAAAATCATTGACAGCTGAACAAAGAAATAGATATATCAAACTGTTAAAGGAGCATGTAGATGTCTTTGCATGGTCTTATGAGGAACTACGAACCTATGATACAGCAATCATTCAGCATAAGGTTCCTTTGAATCCTAATGTTAAACCTTTCCGACAGAAACTAAGAAGGATCAATCTAGCTTTATTTCCTATGATTGAAAAGGAAGTAAAGAAGCTGTTGGATGCAAAGATAATAGTGCCTCTCAGGTACTCTTCCTGGGTTGCTAATCTGGTTCCTGTCAGAAAAAAGAATGGGGAAATCAGATTATGTGTTGACTTCAGAAATATGAATAGATCATCATTAAAAGACAACTATCCTCTTCCTAAGATTGAATAGGTATTGCAGAAAGTAGTTGGAGCTCAGAGGATCTCTATGGTGGATGGTTTCTCAGGGTACAATCAGATTGCTATGCACCCTAATGACAAGGAAAAGACAGCCTTTACACCCCCCTGGGGGACATTCATGTATGACAAGATGCCTTTTGGCCTGATGAATGCTGGAGCAACATTTCAGAGAGCAATGGACATTGCCTTTGTTGGAGAAAAAGATAAGTTTGTGGTCATTTATTTGGATGATATTACTGTTTTTTCACCGTCAGATGATGAGCATCTGAAGCATTTAAGGCAAGCCTTCCAAAAATGCAAAAAATTTGGCCTGTCCCTAAATCCAAAAAAGTCACATTTTGCTGTGAAAGAAGGTAAACTACTTGGTCGCCTTGTGTCTGCTGATGGCATCAGAATAGATCCTGAAAGAGTGAAAGCTATACTAAAGATTAGTTTACCCAGGAGCAAAAAGGATGTTCAATCATTCATTGGAAAAATTAATTTTCTGCGGTGGTTCATTCCCAATTTTGCTGAGACTATTAAACAGATCACAGCTATGCTGAAGAAGGACCAGGAAGTCAGGTGGACTGTTGAGGAAAAGGCTACATTTGAGAAAATCAAGTTATCTCTTACTAAAGCACCTGTATTGGTAAGTCCTGATTTTACCAAATAATTTCTTACTTTTTCATTTGCATCAGAAGACACAATTGCAGCAGTCTTACTTCAGAAAAATAAAGAAGGATTGGAACAGCCTATTTCCTTTTTCAGTAAAACTCTTAGGGATTCTAAGCTGAAGTACAGTATATTGGAAAAGCAGGCTTATGCTTTGGTGAAGGCTTTAAAAATTTTCAGAATTTATGTCCTGCACTCAAAAGTTATTTCATTTGTTCCAAATGCTGCATTAAAAGATGTCTTAACACAGCCTAATAGTGAGGGTAAAAGAGGCAGGTGGATTGCAAAGATTATGGAGTATGATGTGGAAATCAGACCCACCAAACTTGTCAAGGGACAGGGTTTAGCCAAGCTGCTGGCTGAATCAAATTTTCAAGCTCTGGGACTGTATGTTATGGCTGAAGAAATATCTCAAGAAGAAGATCAAGCAGCTCTGAAAAAAGAGAAGGTCATGGACTTTTATTCATCATCAGCCTGGTATGCAGACATTGTTCATTTTTTGTTATTTCTGCAATGTCCTGAGCACTTGGACAAGAAGGCTGCCAGATCTTTGAAACTCAAAGATACTAAGTATTGTTTGGTAGAAGATCAATTGTTCTGGAAGGATCCAAGGGGTATCTTGCTCAGATGTTTGGACCAATCTGAAATAGGAGAAGTGATCTCAGAATCCCATGAAGGTGCCTATGGAGGGCATAAGTATTGGAAAGCAACAGCTTACAAAATTTTACGAGATGGATATTATTGGCCATCCTTGTTCATAGATGTTTACCAGCAGGTAAGAGCCTGCATTCCTTGTCAGAAATTTGCTGGTAAGCAAAAATTATTGTCTTTACCTTTGAAACCTATTGCAGTCAATGCCCCTTTTCAGCAATGGGGTCTGGATTTTATTGGAGAAATAAATCCAGCATCTTCAGGAAAGCATCACTGGATTCTCACTCCAACAGATTTTTTCATAAAATGGGTGGAAGCCATTCCTACAAGGAATGCTACAGATAAGGTAATCATGGATTTCATTGAAGAAAATATCCTGAGCTGGTTTGGCTGTCCACAGAGATTAATAATAGACAATGAAAAGGCTTTTAAATCCAAAGCAATGGTGACCTTTTGTGAAATAAATGGCATCATATTGAAGCATTCAACCTCCTATTATCCGCAGGGAAACGGTTAGGCTGAATCCTCTAACAAGAACATCATTCAGAGCATCAAGAAACTGCTCAAGCATAACAAAAGGTCTTGGGATTCAATGCTGAAATATGCATTATGGGCAGACAGGATCACAGTGAAGCAGGCCATTGGGACTTCTCCTTTTCAGTTGGTTTATGGTACAGAAGCAGTTTTCCCTGTTCAATTGGGGATCCCAGTGATGAAGTTTCTCCAGAATTCTTAAGAGGAGCCAAATGATATGCAGAGGAGAATTTTTGAAATGATAGAGTTACAGCAAAGTAGAGGGAAGGTGGATGAAAAAGCACAGCTGTACAGAGCCAAGATTAAAAACAGGTTTGACAAGAACATCAAAGAGAATACTTTTTCAGTGGGTGAGATGGTTCTAAGGTGGGATGCAAGAAAAGAACAAAAGGGTAAGCATGGTAAGTTTGACAATCTTTGGTTTGGCCCTTTTCTGGTATCAAAATCTTTAGAGAACAATACTTTTATCTTGCAGTCCTTGGAAGGTGAGGAGTTGTCCAACCCTGTTAATGGGTGATTCCTCAAGCATTTCTATAGTTTATAAGAGAATTTTCACTTGTCATTGTACATACCGGTGTGAGTGAAGCATAATAAAGAATCCATAGCCCAATGGAATTTTTGCAGACAGGTAGATAGAAGACAGAAGGCACTGGTCTACAGGTTCTTGAAGCCTCACAGGGAGGACTTCATCCCACAGCTGGAGCTAGATGTTATGTCAGGAATTTGTTTCTTACCTTTTCACGTTCAATTACCTTTTTTATCAAGTTTTCTTATTTCTTTGACTTTATCTTTTCAATTACTATAGGAGATTTTGGGTATTTACTTTAATTTTTAAGTTTTTTGCCTTTAGAGTTATTTTGTTTTTTCCTCCCTTAGGTCTTAAAGGGTTCTAAAAGGTCATATTATTGAATGATGTGGTCACAAATAGCATTTTGAGTATACCTCATAGTTCAAACAGCTTTTAAACTGCATACAAAATGACAAAAAGCTGTAAAAAAGCACCAAAACAACGTTAAAACTATTCTTGTAGTGCTGGAGCCAAAAATTAATGAAGGCATGCTACAAGAATATCGCGGCCTTCATTTCTTCCAATTTTCTAGAAAAAATTTGGCATTTTCTTAAATGTTGAGTGACTAATCATGTATTGTGGAGTGTTTACTACGTGTTGGTTAAAGAATTATCATAAGAACAGGTGGTTCCACGTCGTGAGGGAATCGTGGTCATCGTGAACCCAAATGCAATTCAGTTTGATAGGTAGCAGCGTGGTTTGAGTTTAATGTGAGAGGAATTGGCATTTGCATGCATATTCAAAGACGAAGGACTTAGTGGAGTAAACATTATCACTACAAAACCGGATATGCTTGCTGGGAAACAGAGTGAGGTTTTATGGAGTCACGGGAAATTAGGGCTTCATGATTGTGCTGTCTGCAATTAAATTGCATCCTGAAGGACACCTATACATTCGAGGTGAACAACTTAACCACTCAGGTCATGATTTTAAACCACTGCAGTCGATCAATTAAAAGGTATTCCACGATAAGCCAATATAGCTGAAAATTTGGGGTTTTTTCGCTGGAAACTTTTCAATCAAAATTGATTAAGGGGAATGATAAATTATGCACTCAAATGATATTTCGACCAGAAAAATAACTGCCTGAGCCATTCTAAGATGTTCTGTTGAGTGGAGTACAGAAAAATAGCTCCATGTTGGAACTGTTCATTTGTTGAAGTTTACAAGAGGCAGGGTTGAAATACAATGTATGTTATGATGATTTAAATTTAATACTGCTGCTGATGCAACATGAGATGAAGGAAAGAGACATTTCAGACAATATGAAAACCTATATTGCCTAAAGACCTAATTTTTCTAGGTTTTGAAGTTCACTATTTTTGAAAGCCAAAAGAAGCTGCGAGGAGTTAAAGGATTGAGAGTTGATGAAAAATTATTATTATTTTGACACTAAGATTTCTAAGAGCTGACAATGGATTAAGTTTAAGATGGTTTATCCTTTATATACCTTCTCATCTAACCTATAAACAGGCTGCATTTAGTCTAAAGGTTGACAGTTGTGATTCTTCATGTAATACTCTTTTGGTGCAAAGATGGTTTATTCATGATTCTGGAAGGTTATGAGCACTAATACACAGGTTTATTCTACATGTTGGAGATGGAAAGCCAATAGAACAATTAAAATTGCATGACAGTCACCAGTTGCAGTGAAGAGTTTGGAAGATTTCAAATGACCTAAGTCTCTTATGCTTATGATAAACCTAATCTTTATTAGGAAAACAAAAGCAACAGTCAGAGAAGAGCAAGGAGAGCTGTTTTTGAAACCTGAGGGATTTGAGAAGGAAACAGTCACCTGATTGGTCATTAATTGAATCCTAAAACCTATACAGTTTCATCCTCTGAAGGAAAATGGGCAAGAGTGGTAAAATTAACAGAGCTGAACCTACTGATGTAGGTTGGATCGACAAACTTCCTGGATGTGTTGAATTATTCCAACAGGCTGGTTGGCTTGAATTATTTAAAAGAATAAATGGGTATAATGCTGAAGTTTCTTGTAAGTTTGCACAGTGTTTAAAAGATGACATGGTGGCCTTTGATACTCTTAAGTTCAGGCTGACAGTAGAACTGATTGCAGAAGCCACAGGGGTTAACAATGAAGGTGAATTATGGTTTAAGAAATTGCCTTTTACCTTTGATCCTCAGAGATACTTATTACCAAATGTCACTCTTGACTGGAATAAAGGCATTCTTATTCAAAATTTCAGAAAGGAATGGATTGAACCAATTAGAATTTTGTAGATTTATATTACTTGCAAGGGAAGGTATGCTTATGTGTTTAAGTATCACTCCAGGTTTTTGCAACATATGGTGTGACAGTCCAAGATGAACCGTCCATTTTTCCTACTCAAAAGCTTGCAGAAAATGGCTAGCAGGGTTAAAGGACATATGGACCATTCCTCTCAGTCCATCTTTCATCATGGGCTAATTAAGCTAATTATTAGCACTGTATTGCAGCATGAAGGTAAAAGTTGGGACTTTTTTCTTTTCTGGTCAGGTTTTCATGTCAAACAAGAAGATCAGTAGCCTAAGAGGCAAGCAGATAAAGGGAAGGTAATGATGAAGAAATTAGGTCGGAAAGCTAAACTTGAAGACAAGGAGGATGTTGAAGTTGAGAAGGAAGCAGAGCATGTGGAGGTTGACAGTAAGCCCAAAATGTTTTCAGTTGGTACTACAGGTAGATATTCACTATTTTCAGAAGAAGAATTGCAGCCTAGGCAACAATTGATACCAGCAGCAGTCTCCAAGGAAGCTAGAGCTCCTGTTATAGAAAAGGTTGCTATGCCTGAAGATGATTTTCAAACCCAACAGAGAATTCCACTCACCATTCTCTCAGATGATGAGGGATATCTACTAGAAGAAGATCATCCCATTGATAAAGTAGAAGGCAAGCATGAAATCTGTGGAGAATTCTTTACTTCAGAGATCAAAGCAGCCAAACCTAATAAGAAGAAGAAAAGGACTGTAACCCCATATTGGAGGCCTAAAACCAGGACAACAAACAAACTAAGATGGAATATGAAGAGGTTACTCAATCCAAAATTGAATTCCCAACAAGAGACTATCTTGACTGATACCTCCTCAAATGAAGAGACAGAAATTGGTAAAATGGACAGTAAAGAACTTGCAGCAGGAAAACAAGAAGCTCACCAAAAGGATAACTAACCTGGAGCAGGAGAAGAAGAAAGCTAAGAGGAAAACTCAAGAATTATATGGTATTGATCTGCTAGCTGAGGCAGCAAAAGAGCTATGAGTCACTTGTTCATTTCAGTTACTTGTTATCTTTTTCAGAAACATATTAGTTAGGGATTACTATTTTTAGAAAAGTCATGTTTTGTAATATTTTACTTTTTACTTTACCTCATCGAGTGGATGGAAGATAGTTAGGGTTTTTGACACCTAACTGATTTTGTAAAAAACACTATTTAGAGAGGTTAGAAAGTCATTAGCAGGGTTCGATTTTTGGGAGCTACAGGAGGTCTTCAAACTGCTTTTGTCTTCAGACTTGTTCAGGAGTTAAGTACCAAGACTCTTATATGCATTTGATGATGAAATTATGAGATATATGACATTTTTTCCCTTCAATTTTCTGTGTTGGATTCATTATTGAACTTGTTTAGTTTCTTAATTGATATATTCATTACTGGTTTATGTGTATTTTCTGGTGATGCTTGTCTTTTATGAATGAACCTCAACATAGTGTTTCTGTTGGATCTTGTGTGATATATTATGCATCTTTATCATCTTCTGTCTATTATTTAGTTACTACTTTGCTCATGAATGCATTCCCTGTCTTTCTCCAAAAGTTTACAACCACTAAAACATTGCAGAAACCCTAAACCTAATCTGTTTTAATGAATTTTATCTTGAGTGTGTGTTGGATTGTTTCTCTGGCCTTAGAAACAATTTCTGGCACAAACAAGGAACATCGAGCATTTTTAGCAGACCAGCTTGATCCAAGCCAGCAACCCACTGTTTCACTTCCAGCAATGTCGCGCCAGTCTTTGGATATTTGACAAAATGCAAGTATTGTGCTGGGGTGAACTGTGGAAACTTTCCACGATCATTCGTTTCATGGTCGGCATACTTAAGCCGGTCTATTTTCCCTGTCATGGTCTCGACCAACTGTACACCCAGTGGCAACGAAGGGGTGCGTACGGTGAACTTCTTTGTCCACCCTGGTGGCTGGACTCCTGGTCGAATTGGTGGAAGATACGGTGGATGATTCGGCGCAATATTCTCATCTTCTGCAGGTGGGGCCTCTACTGAACCAGACGGATGCATCTCGAGGTCCTCTGGCGTTTTTCTTGATTGCTTGTGTCGGTCTTTGTTGTGCTTAGAACGTTCTTCAGGCTTAAACTTCTTTCGGGAAGATCGTGTCTGCATCAGCTGAGTCGGCGCTGGGGGAGTTTCTTCACGGGGTGCAGATGCAGGTGGTTGGTTAAAAAGGTTCGGCAAACCCGTCTGCTCAAACTCTCTCAATAGTTCTTGGAACTCACGATCAGCGGACATGGATGCAATTGTAAAACTCAAGAAACTGAAAAATGTGAACCTTGCGGGTGTGGGTGTCTTCTTATAGAATCTATCCACGAAATCTATCATAACTGTGCATTGATGGCACCAAGTCTGACAGAGATCTTGTCCAAACGGCGGTATATTTTCCAATATCTCATTAATACAGGCAGCTAATACAAAGAACATACCGGCACCAACAAATTTGATTTCTCCTAACGGTTGTTTTTTAAGTTCCGACAGACCTTTCTTTTTTCGGCACAAGCAGTAGCTGGGGCTGCATGCTAACAAGGAAATTCTCCACCTCTGGACACCATCTGCGACATGGATTCGAGCTTCTACCCACGAAAAAATGTCATCCACAGCTTCAATGATTCCTCTTATGTCCAGGAACTTCATCAGACATAAGTCCCGATACTCATGGAAAAGTTCGGTCACTTTGCTTACTGTGTCTCCATCCCAATAATCTCCACTGGTAGCATATTTAGGCTGGTCTTCTGATCCAATGTTGACTATCCGCGTCTTCAGGGGCTGAGTCACTTTAGGAGCTTTGACTGCTGGTCCGTGTACATTGCAGTGTCCTTCTGACTCAGGAATATCGATATTGCGCGGATCATCATCCTCGTCAATTGTGAGGTTATAATATTCAATTGCATGAGCTGCATGTGCTTCCCAATCAGGCCGGTATTCTGCTATTTCTTGATCATCAAATACTTTAGTGTGGATCAACCTAACAGCTGCGTCCAAAGCAGGAAAAACCTCATTAATAGAAAATGTCAGCACAAAACTATCAACAATACAATCCCAACTTACAGTACCGCGGCAAAGCTCGACCTCTGCATACCAGTTCTTTTCTATAGGTTCCAAAGTATGCACAAACCTATGTACCCATTCTTCCTGAGGTACCTACTGCCATGCTTCGTAGCACTGTGCCAAATGTTCCTGAGGACTAGTCTTTCCATCAAACCTGCTTTGCACCTCCTGGGGCTGATCCATAAATCTTGGGCAGAGGAACTTCTAACAAGATTCCCAACTAGGAGTGTTCTTCTTATGGCCATTCCACCATCTGGATGCTGTGGCTCGGAATGATGAATCCAGAGTCTCCATTTTCTGTGAGTCTAGTACCTGCTCTGAGAATTGCACAATAAACTCTTCTGGGTCTGTCGAACCATCAAAAACAGGTAAGGTTCTTTTCTATGAGCCAAGCCATCTGAGAGACTTGGTAATTCTGGCACATCGATGGCCATGTAGCTCATACAGTCTATTATGCCAATTCTCTAGGCCATCATCTGAATCTATCATGCAAGAGCTGTCACACTGCCAATCCATGATACCCTCGGTAGTAGCATCAACATAATCTTCTTCCTTCGCTGTGATATTGTAGATGTGGTCCAAAACATCTTGGTCTTCATCTCTTACTGGATCTATGTATCTCTCTCCTTGAGAAGGATCCAATGGGACTATGACTCTCAGTTCTTTCCCTTCGAAAGTCATCTGTCTCTTCTTCAGGTTAATGACAGCAGCATTTTCCATTGCCTATTGAATTCCTAACAAGGCTGGATAGGGGTTGCTATCATCAATGGTCTCAATAACTTCAAAGTCTGCTACAGTACAGATGCCATCAATATCTACTGGGACATTAGGGATTCGTCCTAGGGGCACAATCTTCTGCTGATTGGCTAATCCCAACTGTATAGGGGACCAATCAAGGGTAGGTTTTCCCATTTGTTCCCAGGTTTGCTTAGTTAAGACATTTACCTCTGATCCTAGGTCCAAGATAACATCATTCATATCATACTCTCCTATCTGAACATTCAATCTCATTTCCCTGCCAGTTCTCCTGACTCGATTAATAGCTTTTGCCTGACCAGAACTTTGCTGAGGTTCGCAGGACGCAATAACTTTCTGCAACTCACTTAAAGCATTCTGGTTTCTTAAGAGCTTCAGACAACTTTGTAAAAAGGAGGACAGTGTATTTACTTTGTCTATCGAAGCTTCTTGCGTCTGCGATTGTTGCTGATGGTGTTGCGCAGGTGCTACTGATGTTCTAGGAACAGCAAAATCTCTCGTGGCTTCCATGAATGTCTCTTTTTCTCTTTCAATATCAAAGGCTAGGACTTTCACTGGGGCCTTATGAACCCAAGCCTCGTCAGGTTTTTGCTTCTTATTCTGTACTTTCGTCGTAGCGCCACTCCGAGTAACAACATTAATGGCTAGGGCAGGTCTTTGCTCGACAGAAATCATCTGAATACTCTGAGTAGGGGCACTGTTTCTTTCCTGAATATTAGCTATCAACTACGGGCACTGCTCGATCACATGATATACTGCTCGGCAATACCGACATGTCGTATTTGGGTTTCGACAGTCTCTCGCTAGATGCCCGGCCTAGTTACAATTGTAACATACAACCTGGCCTCTTCCTCTTCCAGCCATACCACCTTGACCACGACCTCCAAAAGCACCTCTACCTAATGCACCACCGTGGTAACCATAGCCATCATTGCTCTATCCCTCATGTTGTACCCGATAGGTGTCGTAGGTGCGTTCTCTCATGAGGTCATAATGGCGACACCCATCTTCATTATGTCCTACGGACTTACAGAATTTACAATAGGGGTTCTTAGGTACTTTCCCATACCTCTGTAACAAATAGCAGTCTTTAGGTCAATGCTTCCCTGCTATTCTGCAGAGCTCACAATATAGGACTGGCGGGTTAAACGGGTTTGGCGCACCAGTATTCAGGTAATTTCTTACCACAGGACATTGTTCCTTGGCATGACCTTCTGTCTGTTGCCACCTTTCACACACCTGGGTCACGTGGCAGAAATCTTCAAGCCACTCGGTGTGTCCTTGGGGGCAAGTCTCGAGTCAAGGCTGTCACCTTGTTCTTGACTCCTCCGTTTAGGCTCAAGTCCTAACGGAGCCAAGGGGGGTAGACCCTATTAAGTTACTAAGGATGATTTCTTAGTGTGGTGATGTTCAACTGAATCAGTTATTTAGGATTTTGAATACTTTAACTATAAACAATTAAAGATGGCAAGATGCGAAAATAAACACACAAAAGCACAAAGCTGATACACAATATATATATACGAAGCAAAAATGACCAGTCCCTTAGAATGGATTCAAATCAAATAACATCAATGTGCTTGCATGTGCTCGGGGTGAATGTTTTGCAATTGCATCTTGGTATGTTTTAAGTTAAATGTGAAGTATGAGTTGATTAAATTAGGAAAAAAGGGGGACTCCAGATATACCCGAGAGTACTTGGAGTATGTCCAAAACAAAACCTTTACGGCTACCCGCAAGGAATATGTGGGCTGAAATGGAGTCTCTGGGGCTATGTTCATAATGCACCCGTTAGGGTGTGACAGAGATCGGTGCCCCGAGGTCACTTTTCAGTAGGTTCCCGCTTCCTTTGGGTATTTTGCCACCGTAAAGGTTTGATCGTGGTGTTGGATTTTCACCTGATGGTTTGTTAATTGGGGAGGGTGAGTCCTAATTATGCTAGTCACCCAAGTGCTTTTGATATAGCTTGACTGATCAGACGAACCGCATCCGAGTGCAGAGCATACACACTGGAGTCTTGTAAATTTTAATAAGTTTTTAAGGGATGTGTTCTTGTTTAAAAGAAAAGCCTCCAAGAACCTCTTTCGATCCAAGTGGATCTCAATCGGGGAATCGAGGAGGGGTTAATTTTAAATCTGCTGATAAAAAAATCATAGAAAAAACAAAACAACTACACAAATCTAGTTTTTTGATTAATCCTACCACGAATCTCTTTCCCCTTTCGGGTCACTCGGGAAATCGTGGGGTAAGTATTATGATTACTTTTGAAAGTAAGATATGGAATATGGAATTAACAACAAGATCAAATATACTACCCTGCAAATCATATTAATTCTATTAAAAATGAAATAAGCAGAAAACGACGAAAATGGCACCGACGCAAATCCCCCCAGGGGGGATGGGGAATGGGCTCGAAAGAGCCTATTCCAAAGGAAATTTTATTTATTAATGGTTACAATATTAGAGGAGTGATATATCAGTTATTTTTGGTCCTTATACAGGCTGAAACCAAGATCTTACAGTTATACAAAAATTTTAAGAATTTTGTGACAAAAGGGAGACCCCTGGGGGGATTTGAGCGCTCCAAAAGCCACTTTGGACAGCAGCTTCCATTCTTCTCTGTCAGACCTGCTAAAGGAAAGCAATCATGTTAGAATAAAAAATTCCCAAAATCACTTTAAGAGTACCTTTGGGTCAGCCTACTTTATTTCAAAAAATAATGAAATTAAACTAGCTAAACCGATGGAAAAGGAACCAAGGAAAGCAAGATTTCCTTGGGATATTGGATTACTGTTTGTGCAGCCAATTAAATTGCACTGATATTGCAGAATATTAAAATTTATAACAGAAAAAGGAAATCTAATGCATGTGATCTACAAGTTTTCTTTCAAATTCATGCAAAAAGGACAATTTCCCTACAACTAGAGCTAGGATGCTTATAATACTTTTTTAAGTGCAAGATCTAGGATATGAGCTATGAAACATTAGATCTATGTATATTTTACTTTGATGAAACAGATCCAAATAAAATCACAGCTATGAACTGAAAAGATAACCGGGTAAAGTGTTGATTTTTTGTAGAAATGAGAAGAAGATGAGAGAAGGTCGGATCGTTGCTTGAATGGAGCAAGATGGAAGGAGGCCCTTTAGTGGAGTGCTGAGGGATAGAATCTTGAGCTTATTGGATAGGAAAGGATTCAATCTAGATCCACAACCTCATCCAATCGGGAACCTACAACTAAATAACACAAGCCTGCACAAACCTCGTGAGATCTGGATATGAATGTATAAAGCAACAAAAATGAGAGATTATGCAGAAATAACCTTATTTAAGCATATAACTAAGATTTTTGAGCATAAATCATATGGATAAACAAGATTAAACAATCTATCTTTCCTAGTTTATACCCTTAGTAGATTCAGCCGAATCCTTGAAGCCAGAACACAAAAACAGCACAGGATTTAGCAAGAAGTTGCAGCTACCACATCAGTAGCATAACACTGAGCATCCACACAATCAAAAGCACTACACAGTATAGCCTCCAAAGCTTCTTTATTCACAAATAATGATCAAATACAGAGTTACAATGGCAATCCCTTCAGTCCAGCTCTAACTAGCTTGGAAGAGGGAGCCTCAAGCAGGATTTATACAATTTGCAGGCCATCCAGCCCAGGGGGGGCGCAATTCCTCATGGAATCAAGTGAAATCAACTGATGGAGAGATCATCAATGCAGAACTGAGGCTGAACTGAGCCTACTTGTCAACCGAGGGCCTGATCTGGCTGACACATCAACCCATACACTGCCACATCGGCCCACAGAGCATCCAGGAGAGTCCACATGTGTGGAGGAGAGAGAGAGGGCGCAATTCCCCATGAAGACCAGTGTAGATCAGCTATGGATCTGATTTGATCCCCTCCTTTAGTCAAGGATTTTTCAGATCCAGTCAATCTGCTCCAGATCTGATTGATTTCAGTCAAATCAGTTGAGAATCCATTGATTTATTGATTTTGGATTTGCTCCATTATTCATCAATT